>LNAC01000699.1:504343-618665 GCA_002007465.1 Ailurus styani | reverse complement strand
GTTGGGGAGGGTGGAGATGAAGAGGAAAAAAATCGGGATGTACAAAGGCTGAGTTGCAGGCTGGGGGTGGGGGTGGGTTGTGGTTGGGGAGCGATAGGTGGAAGATCGGAGGCATTATCAGTGGGATCTATTGTTTCCTGGCACATTGCGAGGAAAAACAAAGGGATTTATTATCATTACCCTGTAATTTTTTTTTTCTTTTTCTTTTTTTAATGTGGCCAGGGAGCTCGGCTTTCCCCGTGCCACACTGGGATCCGCCTGGCAGCCGCCGGGAGCCGCAGCCAATGTGTTAGGACTTCAGGTGCTTCTTGGCACAAAGCTAGACTGCGACCTCCTACCATAGCGCTTGGCGTCACCTGCTCTCCCGGCCCTGCCCCGGGGCCGAGGGATTGCGTCCCGAACCAGGCTTGGGAACCGGCTGCCTCTCAAGTTGGTGTTATTTATGTTTGTCTTTTGTGAGGGCAGGTTTTGAGTCCCCCGGCGGCCCCATCTCCCCCGCCCCCGCCCCCTCGGGTTCGAATTGGCCGGGGAGGGAGTGGGGTGTCTGTGTAGGGGGGGGGAGGGGAGGGTGTGTAAGGCTTAAACAAATGTCAGGGTACAAGGAGATTGTCGATGCTTTACAAAAAAACAGGCACCACACTCTCAAGCCTTTCTTGTTTGTCTGCATGGGCCATGCATGCGTGCTGGGCCAGAAGCCGAGTTTGGAGGCGGTTTAAGTGAAAGTGTGTGCTTCCTCAGCTGATTGTGCGTGAGGGTGATATGGCTCGGCCTAATATTAAAAGACAAAACAAAACAAAAACAAAATGAAAAATCTTTAGAACTACATTGTCTGCGCCTCGGTAGATCTTGAAGTATTTGATTACTGGCATATTGATATAAAATCCAGCTGTGGGCTAGTGGAGACCAGCAAGCATGCATTGCGTTGCATTTTGAGCTTGTAGTAAGTTAGAGGCAAGGAGGAATAAACAAATCAGGACTATGAAAGAGGTTTCATGTTATGTTTGCGTTCTGATCGTCACATTCTCCTGCATTTATTCCCATGATATTCTACATCTCACTCTATAATTAATAGTATCCCCTCCTAGGAAACTTCCAAATATTAGATGTGAGTGCACTTAGAGTGAAACTTATTTTCATTTAAGAACTTTCTTCTGCTTGTTTTGGTCTGAAAATGTACTAATGTTGCTCCAGGGATGCTGGAAATGAGGATATCGGACCAGAGAGAGTGAACTAAGCCTCTCTAGGCATATTTTGGACTTTGGAAACATAGATTCCAAACTTTAATTGTGCTTATACAGAAAGAATAAATTCTACCTGATGTGGAGCACCCCAAATGAAATTCATTTTTCTGAACAGTTTGGTGTTATCTTAAAGGCTGTGAACTGCTGGTTTACTTTGAAGGTCATTCACAAAAGCAACAGAAACTTAGGCTAAAGTAGTGTACTTGTACTTATGTGTAACTTGTGTGTGTATTAGTGTGTGATTTCTGGAGGGATCTCCACATTGTGTTTGAAACATTTTTGTTATCAAAGACCAATCAGAGGGACAACTTTTAAATTCTTGGTTTTTAAATTCCCGTTTCATTAAGTGATTTTTTTTCTGTTTGACATATGGCTAAGCCACTTTGAAAAGTGTATTATTAGTTGACTGAACTTAAATTCAATTAAGTAAATGAATTTAGAAATTCATTCTTTTCTATTACAGATGAACCTCTAGTCTTGCTTTGAAAAAGCCATTTTGTGTAACTCTTGACTGAATAATTTCCTAATACACCTGTTGGGAGGATCACTGATACAGTATGCCATTTGAGAGGTACTTTTTCTTGACCAAATACTGGTGATTAGAGAAGAGAGGTATTTTGTTTTTGTTTTTCGGTTTTTGTTTTTTTTCCTGATCATTATGAACATTGGCTTTTCACCCCTGAAGTAAAAATGTTGAAAACCGAGTCTTCAGGTGAACGAACCACTCTCAGAAGTGCCTCTCCTCACAGGAATGCTTATAGAACTGAGTTCCAGGCACTGAAAAGTACCTTTGACAAACCCAAGTCAGATGGGGAACAAAAAACAAAAGAAGGTGAGGGCTCCCAGCAGAGCAGGGGGAGAAAATATGGCTCCAACGTCAACAGAATTAAAAATCTATTTATGCAGATGGGTATGGAACCCAATGAAAATGCTGCAGTCATTGCCAAAACAAGGGGGAAAGGTGGACCCTCATCTCCACAGAGAAGAATGAGGCCCAAAGAATTTCTGGAAAAAACAGATGGCTCGGTTGTTAAGTTGGAGTCCTCTGTTTCAGAACGAATCAGTAGATTTGACACAATGTACGATGGCCCTTCATATTCTAAGTTCACAGAAACTCGGAAGATGTTTGAGAGAAGTGTGCATGAATCAGGGCAAAACAACCGTTATTCCCCAAAGAAAGAGAAAGCTGGAGGGAGTGAACCTCAGGATGAGTGGGGTGGCTCGAAGTCCAACAGAGGCAGTACTGATTCCTTGGACAGCCTTAGCTCCCGAACAGAGGCTGTCTCCCCAACTGTGAGTCAACTGAGTGCAGTGTTTGAGAACACCGATTCCCCCAGTGCCATCGTTCCTGAGAAGGCTGAGAACAACGAATACTCAGTGACTGGGCATTATCCCCTGAATCTACCATCTGTTACTGTTACAAATCTTGACACCTTTGGTCACCTTAAGGATTCTAATTCTTGGTCTCCAAGCAAACACGGTGATGATGCAGAGGATTCTCAAAAGGGTCATACGACTCCAATACCAGAAGTGGCTTTGAAAAGTACCTCTCTAGCCTCCATGCCCAGTGAAGAGACACAGCAGAGCCAGGAAGCTGAGGACTCCACATCTAACCAAGAGACTCCTGTCAGGATTGACAGAGACACTCCTGAAGAACCTTGTGCTGACACTAAGGCAATGCCAGAGTCTGAAATCCCTTCACCGCAAAATGAACCTTTAGAAGACGCCGAAGCTAATTTAGTTGGGAGTGAGGCAGCAATGCATCAGAAGAAAGAACTGGCAGGTGGTGATTTTACCTCTGCTGATGCTTCGGGTTCCAGGTGTGGAAAGGAAGTACCTGAAGATTCGGATCATTTTGAGAGTTCCCATGTTTACATGCACAGTGACTATAATGTATACAGGGTCAGATCCAGGTATACTTCAGACTGGGGAGAGACGGGCACTGAGCAGGATGAGCAGGAAGAGAGTGATGAAAACAATTACTATCAACCTGATATGGAATACTCGGAAATTGTTGGATTGCCAGAGGAAGAAGACATCCCAGCAAATAGGAAAATTAAGTTTAGTAGTGCTCCAATTAAGGTAAGTGTGTTTTCTCAGTTTGTTATTGAAGGTTTTTTTTATAAGTTTTGTTTTTGTTGTTTTTTACTTGGGCCTAAATGTATGTAGAATAGATTTGACAACTATAAGCAATTCACGGTTGTTGATATACACATGTTGTCAAGTGGTTTTAAAAGTTTGGGAGATGTCCACATATTTCCTAATATGCTTTAGGATTGCTTAAACCAGTGTTAACTAAGAGTAAAGTTGAAGAAGTTTGGGGATTATGAGATACATTCCAATGGACTGGAGTATGAATAATATGAACACTGAAAACCAGGAGTGTTAGTTCAAAAATAGAATTACCTCTTTAACTAGTTTTACTAAAAGTACCCATAAGGAAAACCTTTTCTGAATCTGGACACACTAAGATGTGAGACATAACATACAATGAGAGAATTATGGTTGACCTTGAAATAATAGTTATTATTTACTTGCTTTAAAAATCTGAGTTATCTCTTACTTAAGTGTAAGTGGATTGTGAGGAATGTCGACTTATTATTATTATTTTTGTACTGCTACTTAGTAGTGAAAGTTTGATTCATGGAAATATGTTAGCGGACTTAAATACTTTAATTGGAAAGCTATGACTATGAGTAGCTTTGAGTTCAGAATTTGTGATGTAGCCCTGAAATGAAATTTAATGAAAGGAAATTAAATTGATTTGTTATTCATGTATATGTTTTTACCTCTTAAAAGCTGGATAAATGCCATTTGAATTCAGATGCTCTGTTCTAATGACTTCACTTACTTAACATTTGGTATAAAAGAAATAGCACACCGTACATGAGTAGTGGGTGGTGAAACATTATTAGCTGATAATGGTGGGAGGGGCAGGAGGTGGTGGGTTGAGTATCACAGTCTCCTGGAGTGCTTTTTCAAAGTGCACTTGCCGGTCAGCCTCGGTCCTAAGATTCTGGCATGCCCTCCTTGGGGAATCTGAAGGGTTGTGGTGGTAGAATGTGTAGTTTGAAACCACTTTCTAGGGACTCCTAGCTTGTCCAGTGCGTGTATGTGATAGATTTGGGATTTGATATGGTATCTTTTAAAAGAGTCTGAAATCACTGTCTGTTGTCATTTCCATCTTTTAAAACTTCCATATAAGGCTGTAAGAGAGATAATTCACAAAGCAAAGAGAAATTTGACTTTGCTTTAATTATGAAATACTAATCTGAAATAAAGTAATAATCCATGAAATTATTTATAGGTGCTAATAGGCCGACTTTCCTTTCATTAGGGTAATACAAAAGTTCTGGGTCAGAATGGGCCATGCCAAGTTACACTATGTTTAAAATAACTAGAGATGTAAGTGTGGTTTCTGAGTAAGCTAAGTTTCTTTGCTGTGTTTTCCCACTTTCCTTTGTGAGCCTCTCCCCTATATCCCTGCCCCCCCCCCCCGGCAATTCTTAGGTTCTCTCTTTAGAGGTGTCTCTCCCTCAGGCCTATCCAGGGAGCTCCTAAATTTCACCATGCATGTTCCCTTCCCAAGTGCTCTCTTTTGAGCATCATCTTTCTACCCCTTAGGAAGAAAGCAGTAAGATTAAATTGTTTCACATTGAGCCAGGCAGGAATAACTGAAATGAACTCTTCAAGGGGTTTGTTAAAACCAGTGACTAACTCCCTAATGGGGGATAGCAGCTTATGAAAATTTATCAACTAGAACACTACCCACTCAACCAAATAGGGCACCAACCTTCTATTTGGGTCCTGTGCTGCACAAAATGTAACACATGGTGATGGGTTTAATGCATTTTAAAGGATTCCTCATGGAAATATGGCTGTTCATATGAACAAACCAGGTTTGGGATATGATATTCTGAAATTCAAGTGATTTTTTCCCTACTATTGCTTATAAGAAAAAGCATTTTGCCTTTTAATTTTCATATAATAAACTATGTATTTTATATAACAAAGAAAGAAATGGGTTACATACATGTAAGTTGTAACACATTTTATAAAGAACATAGATCAAGCATAAGGTTTGTGAAACAAAGATAATGCACTAGGTTTTAGTGGGCAGTTAAGAGTACTAGTTGGAGTGGATTAAGTTTGCAAACAGAAGATTCATTCTTAGCCCTTTGTAATGGATAAGACAATTACTCTTTCTTGTGGTTCTCATTGTTTAACATGTAAGTGGATTCACTTGGAAATTTTGAAAGCTACTTTTCTACTGGTACTGGGGATGGTAGTATTTCGATTATTCTCCAATTAAGATTTTTGCCTCAGAGGGTGGTAATAATGAAATTCAACAAGTATTTATTGAAGGCTTCTCATGCTCTTAGATGTAGAAAACACACAAATCTGTTATGTTACCTCTTTCTTCTGTGAACTGGTGAAATCATTTCTTCAACACTTGGCATTTAAAACCCATGTAACACAGTCTGAAAGCCTGTGCTGAAATGTCTAATGTCCTATGAGGACTGCAACTGTCCTTGGCTGTGCTAAATGAATGGGTTGAGCAGGATTTGATAGACCATTTGGAAGGAAATACGCTGAACCATTCCCTATGTATGTTTCATTATTCTCTTTGTAAAGTTTCACTTATGGAATGGGAGATTATGATTTCCAACCTAAATCTTTTTTTTCTGAAATTTAAACATACTGCCTCTTTCAGCAACCATAGGTGACATACTCTTTACAGAAATGATCTTTAAAACTTTTACATTCTTTTCCTGATATTCTCATCTTATTCTTCACTAAATATTCTCAACACTTTTAGATGTTTGTTTTACATCTTGTGTGTGATTTTTGTGTGTGTGATCATCTCCTCAGTTTTTATTTCAGTTCTTCTATAGGTGTTTTAAATAGATACTTTCCTGAGACATCTTAAATCTGGATCTAGGAAAGCATCAAAATGATAGCTAATCTTTCCTGTGTAGTGTATTACTTATACGTAATTGTTGGTGACATTTAGAAATGGATTGTTTCTTAATGGATAGGTTGATGTGTTTCACAGTGTGGTGGAAAATTAGAATGGGATTGATTAATAATGGAAAATATAAAATCCAAGTTTGAAAGATGGAATGAGAGAGTGTTATGAACCATGCTAATTTGAGATGTGGAATTATGCCTTCATTCTCAGGAATTTCTCGAAACCAAGAGATTGAATTAATTAGATCTGCTTTAAATGAATCAAGGAGATAAGTAGTGACGTTTTTCATTATTGTTTTCTATTAATTCGAAACACTTACTGAGCCCTTGCTGTGTGTGGGGATCAGTGCAATATACAATAAAGTGTAATAAATACATAAAATGACTGGAGCTGATCAGGTCAGCAACTGCTAGGAGGTGGGGAGTGGAGAGCCCATTAAGGAAGCTTTTCGGACTGTTCTCCTGAACTGTTCCTGGATGCTCTTTCTAAGGTCACTGCAACCTTTTTAAGGCAGTCACAGCCCTTTCTCTGTTGCTGGTAGCCTTATGTCCTTTGGATAGGTGTTCTTGAAACATAGCATCGATGAAAAAGGGTATTTTTCTAATTCCCTTAGTAAGAAGGAGATTGCAGGGTTCATGTTAAGGTATATTGTACTCTATCTTTCTGAGCGTTTTCTCCAACTCTATGGAGCTTACAGAGCTGGGGTTGAAAGGAGAATCACCAAGGACAGCAGTGCTTCTCTAAATCTTACATGAGACTTGTTGAAAGCGGGTCACTTAGCATTCTCTTTCTTTTTTGGGCCTCTGAGTTGGTACACAGGGCATACACAAGAACTTTTATTTGAGATGGTGTTCAGAAGATAGTTCTGAGATCCAAATTTCTGTCATTCTGTTTCTTCAGATAGTCTTGCTCAGTGCTCTTAAACTTTTAATATCCTCATGAATCACTGGGGGATCTTTTAAAATGCAGATTTCTGATTCAGCAGGTATCTTGGGGGGAAATCACCTTGATGCAAAGGTTAGCCTCCAAGTACACCACCTGCTTTCCCATGGGTTATAGAATAGACAGGTTCAGCAACCAAATTAAATGTTTGAATCTCAGTATTTATCAAATCAGTTTAAAACACAGCCAGAAGCAAGAGGAAAGCTGTGGGGAAAGTTAACACAGGTAAGGAGCAGAGGTTGGAAGGACCACAGGACCTGAAAGCCTCTCGCTTTCACATCAGCCTTCCCATTGAGGGTGTGGTTATGAGGGCCAGAGTTGAAGTTTGAGCAGGGGCTCCACATACTAATAATCCCCTCAGCTCATGATATCATGATATTTGCCTTGCAGAAGAGAGTGGGTACTTGTGCAGTTGTAGCTTACAGACAGCTGTAGCTTTGCCAGTTTCCCTGGGTTTTATTTGTGTTCCTCGGGTCAAGCACCTGTGGGTCTGGAATAAGACCAGGCTGGGCATCCTTGGTGGGTGGCCGGTATGGAGATGGTGTATCTGGCAGCCCAGAGATGGGATGATGATGACTTGGTCTTTCCATCCCTTTTCTTTCTGCAAGTGAACCTCTGGTTTGTTCCATTGTATTTTCTGTGTTGGAATGTCTTACAGCTTACTAACTTACCTATTTTTAACGCATCTTTTGCCTTCGTTTTAGATACTTATAAGCTCTTATTATCTATACCTAATTGGGCCTCTGAGTGTTGCCTTTACCTCTGAAACTATTAGCTTACTTACCATTAGTGACCATCACTTAGGAGTTTCATCAATCCCATTTGTTTTCTTGACCTTTATAACAGAATTTAATATTCTTGAATAACATAGCAAATTCACGTACAGTAGGTCTCAGGTGAGATTGTGCATTCCCAAAAGGTCACGAGTGGGTTCTGAGGCTGCTGGTCAACAGATTGCTCTTTGGAATATGATTGTGAAGTAGTTTTCTGACTTCTGAAAGGAGCTGGTCACAAAATGTTGGGGAAGCTACTTTAACACGTTGGCTTTCCAGATCGGTCTGCTGTAGCTGGTTGTGTGGAATTGTGTTCTTTGAAGCTGACACAGGTGTAAAGTTGTAATATGCATGATGGTTGTGGATACAAGAGTGGATTATGATCTCTAAATTCATAAAAAATTTGGGTCATTAAAGTGTCACATCATAGACTCCTGTGTTAGACCACACAAGAGTTTTATACAAGAGTGTAAGTTTTTAATTATAAAAAAACAGGAGGAAGCTGTTCTTGATAGACTCAGAAATTCCATTTCTTTCATTTTTTGGAAGCCTAAATTAATAAACTAGAGAGAGTATAAGGGCTGTTGTCTTATTTAGTTTGTTTTTATTTGGATAACTTTGATGTCATAACATTTAGATTGGGCTTCCTTTAAAATTCTGATGTCTTGGTTTATAACCAGGTAAATATACAAAATATTTTAGTGTGCTGTATACATTTAATGTACAAATATTTTAATGTACCCCTTTTCTAATATTGAGTATGTATACTAATACCTCTTCTCTATTTTACTAAATGCTGGTGATTGGTCTTCAAAAAGGGGTTCTTTTCTATGACAAACTATTACAGATGTTTGCTGGGATTTATTTGTAGTAGAAAGGTTTAGTTTTTTGTTTTTTGTATTATCCATAATTTTTTGTCTTCCCCTCTAAACTTCCTCACAAAGGACACTGGTTGTTGCATTAATGGATTTTAAAGGGAAGAGGCTGTATTTAAGGGAAAATAACTTTCTATGTTATCCACGCCTTGTTTACCTTATTAACCCAGTTACATGCCCATCAGTAGTAATCTGATTTAAATCTCATCTGCATTAGATTTTTTTGCAGCATCTTACTTCTTCTCCACTCAAGGACAAAAAAGGTTTCGGAATTTTTCTAGAGAGATACGGTTAGCTATGGGATAATTTCTGTATAAACAAAACAAGCGTTGGTATATTAAACTCTGAATATCGTTTCTTGGCTTTTTTGCTGTTATTTAATTTCTTTTCTATTTAGTATTCTTTTCTGACTATTCTATGCCTTTCCTTTTTGGATCTGTTTCACTTTTGTCCTTTTGCTTCATTATATTCTGCAGTTCTCATTTTGAATGAGGAGAGAGGATTCATATTTTTTCTTCCTGGTCACTTAAACATTTTTCCTCTGGTTCTCATTTCTTCATTTTGGCTGGTGACATAGAAACTTAAAGATGAAAAATCCTTCAAGGTAATCGAGTGTAATTTTCCCCTCACTCCAGTTAGCTCTTCAATAGCACATTGCTGACAGGTGATCATTCGGCTTCTGCTTTAATAATTCCACCATTGGGGAGTTTATTATTTTGCAAGGTGAAAGGAAAGTTAGAAGGAGGGACATGCTGTGTGTGTGTGTGTTTGTGTAGTTGTACCGCATTGTGAATGTGCTTATTTTCACTCATTTTTAATTTGCTATTTTTTATTGAAATAAAATTCAAATAGCATAAAATTCACCATGCAATTCGATGGTTTTCAGTATATTCACAGTGTTGTGCAACCATCACTATTATCTAATTCTAGAACATTTCCACCACCCTAGAAAGAAACTCTGTGCCTGTTAGCAGTCCCTCTCAAGTCCCCTTCTTCCTGCACCCTCTGGCAAACACTAATCTACTTTCTTGTCTCTGTGGATTTGCCTCTTCTGGACATTTCATATAAATGGAATCAGGGGCATGTTCTTTGAAAGGAATGCAGGAGACACAACGAATGCGACTTGTGGTATGTTAAAATTTAAGATGCCCTGAGGACATCAGACTGTAGGAGAGTCTAAAGAGCAGGAGGCAAAAGAATTTTCTGGGTGTTGACATGGTCTAAAGATCAAGTGACAAGATGTGGGAGCAACAGATGATGTCTGCCCCTTATGCAGTTTCATGGAGAGAGAAAAAAAACAACAACAAAACAAAACAAAACCAACCAAGCTGAGGAGACAGCAGGGTCCAGGAGGGGATGAGGGTATTTGTAAACTAAGGAAGAATGGTGCCTGTGGCGAAGAGGATGGTTGGAATAGCACCCTTGTGTGGGACACTGCACTTCCATGCATGGAATCTGAAATTGTTACCGATGGAGCCTAAGTGCTTGCTTCAGTGTGGGCTGTTGTTACAGGCACAGACAGCGCTAATGCTGATTTCATGTTTACAGTAGTCTTAGCATGACGGACCCTTGTCCTTTTCCGATGATCTGATCAGCTTCTTTCCATCCTACTGCTCTGATGTTGTTGCTGTCATTATTCTTTTATATTCATCGAGATTGTTCGTAGACAAACTTCACTCTTTATCTTTAAAATTCTCCTTATTCTTCCATATTTTAGTACAGATTTCATGTGTCATCCTTGCTATTATCCGTAATGTAACCATTTATGAGATGAGTAATTTGGGGCAGGCATTCATTTAGTTTATTGCATGTGATTTACTGAAGCATAGTATCTATATGGCTGTTAAATATTATTAACTGGTAATGAAAGTAACACCAAGAGTGACTTGGTATTCTGTAAACTTGACAAATTGCCTCTTGAGGCCTTGGCTTTCTTATTTGTAATAGAAGTATCTTACTTGTAAAAGATCCCTTCTCAGTGTTAACATCTTGTGATTCTCTGATTATCCCTTAAACAGATTTGTACAATAAGTACCACTATCATAAATATTTGTGCTAGAATTTCAAAGGGAAATGGACATCTTTGGTTGCAATATGGAAATGAATTTAGATTAGTTGCTTTTGAGAATGTTATTTATGCTGTAAATTATAGTTTAAAATGATTAAAATTTTAAATCCAAGGGAGTACATTTTTATAGAGTGGTTTTTCAGAGCAACTCAACTTTTGAAAGTATGGGTTGAACTATATATTAAACACCCTGCTGAGGAACCTAAGAATAAAGAAATGTTTTGTAATATAGTTGCTGACATATTAATTGCTTCACTCACTTTTGTTCTGGAAATAGCTTCATAGCACAGTTCAACATGATTGAGATATTGATAATTTTTTTGCAAAATTCCTAATTTTTCAGTCTAACTTGCTCTCTCCTTCTCATGCATCTATTCTTACAAAGAGGACAATGAATCAGGCAGAGTATAAAGATATCTGGAAATTTTATATTTCAGGAGGAGGAAAGGTTTGTTCTTCACTTAATCTGTTTTCACAGGGATTTAAAAAAAGCATTTGTAGAGTTAAAACTTTCCCCCATATATTTATGTATCGGGAAAAGTGGTTTTAGATGAAATGGCTCATAGACCGGTTAGTATCCTCTCTTTTTTAAGTCAGATAATGAGTTTTATTTTGGGGAAAGCTGATCCTCCAAGTTGTGTTCTATACCAGCTGAAATACAGTGTGCTAGGTTGGGATACATAGGGGTTGGCAAGGGTCTAAAAGATAGAGTCATGATTAGGAGGCTTCTTTCCCAGGGTGACCTGGTGACAGGCTTCCAGAGTAGCTATTTGTGGAATTTTCCCCGTCATGCTGTTGGGCTGGCATAACCCTGAGAAACCGAGTGACTCTGTGCCTTCAGGTCTGTCACTGTACAGTGGGGCGGATGCTTCTCTTTCATCCACTTAAGAGCTGCCCTCCAAAAATTACTTTTCCCCTGTTCCTCTTTCAAAAGTATGTCAGGTTAGAGTTCCGTGGAGGGTACATTCATGCTTGAAAATTTGTCTAATCTTGAATACAAGGATTTTATTTTATTTTATTTTTTAAGAGTTTATTTATTTGAGAGATGGCATGAGGGGGTGGGGAAGATCAGAGGGAGAAGAAAAAGCAGACTCCCAGCTGAGCAGAGAGTCCAACAGCAGACTTGATCCCAGGTCCCTAGGTTCATGACCTGAGCCGAAGGCAGATGCTTAACTGACTGAGCCATCCAGGTGCTCCAATACAAGGATTTTAAATCGTATTCAAAATCAGAGGTACCTGTTCGGAGTTTCGAAGAGTTTTCCTTCCACTGTAAGAGACCTCAGTCGAGAAGATGGAAAAGCGGGTTTATTGGTTGGTATTTAAGATCAAGTTGTGAGTCAGTGCTGTGCTGTATTGACGGGTTCTTTTACCAACCACTTGCTTCGGATAAAATGGATGTGCAAAGTTGTTTCATAAAAAAAAAAAGACATAAATTCACACTTGCTCTTTGAATCAACTGATATATATATATATATGTATGTATATATATATATATACATGCATGTAGATATATATATCTACGTATATATGTATATATCTACATACACATACACTTTTAAAAGAACCCATTTCTCAGCGGGGGATGGTAAAAGTTACTGTAGGGTGTTTGACTATCGTCTTGTGCACCTATACATAAGATGTGTTTATTTTTAGAAGTTTCTTCTGTAGGTAGAATAATAAAGTACAGTAATTTAAGTTGTGCATGAGTTATTATTTAATATAATATGCCCAGAGCACCCATTTCCTCTTAGAAATTTTAAGATTGGTCACTAAACATTAAAACAAACACACAAACAGGCCTTATGAAAACAAAAACTGGATCAGAAATGAAAATCTACAAAATAATAGGGAAAGCAGAATACAAGAATGATGATAACATAGAGCAAGTCTTCATTGACTTTTGATATATGTGCTTAACACTGTATTAGCATTAAAAGGGAATTAACCCTATGTATAATTTTTTGTTCAGAGCCTAGACTTATCTATGATCATTTAGTATAGATTTCTAAAAATAAAATTATTGGCTAAAATATTTTAAAGCTGTTCATACATACCACCTGAATTATTATTTAGAAAGGTTGTATTAGTTTATAATTGGCATTGCATTGGAATGTTTTTCTCACAATCCTTGCACCAATAACTTGGTGTTATTTACATGCTTTATAGTTTTCAGTTTGGTGGGTGAAAAATGTCTCTATAATTTCTATGATTTATGCCAACATCGATGAGGTTAAATGTTTTCATGTGTTTACAGGCCTTTTTTGGATACGAGTTCTGAGTGTTGTTTTTATGGTCAGTGTGGTTTTTATGGTCAATGACTATTGGTAAGGAGTACATCAGAGTTATTTGTCTTGGTAAAAAGTTGGTAGAAAGAACTGACATGTCTAATAATAGTCATAATAATTCATAATAATGTCATAATAATTCATTATGATAATGCATGTAGAGTAATAGGACAAATCTATTATAGGTCATGCCTTCTAAAATTTTAAAGATGAAGACTATTGCTATACCCAGTACTATAGGGTAAAAAGATTGCTTAAGTACTTACTATGCATTTTTATCACCATTTTACTTTTAGTGTATGTGTATTTGTACCTAGAAGGAAGATTGAAAGCACATATGTCAAAATGTTAACTATGGTAATTCCTGGGTGAAGAGAATAAAGGCGATCTTTAAAAAAATTATTTATTTTTCCTAGAGTTACTAAATTTTCTACAGTGAGTATATGTTACTTCTTTAATTATATGTAGAAAAAGGTGATGGAAATACAATTGGAATGATCAGTAATAACAAGAAGTTGACAAAAACATTTTTTTCCTGTGGTCCAGTATTAAAATAATTAATTTTATTGTTATTTTCTTTGGAGGTCATTATGTCACAGAAAAATTTTGGTTGGAGAGTATAAATTTATGGAATACTGAAGAAAGTGTAGGTTTAAGAAAATGGGTGTACTTTGACAATTGAATTCATTAAGGGCATACTTTTAAGTCTTTGGTAAAATTGATCCCACATTTGTGGTTACGCTTGTGAATATTATGGGGGGAAGACCTTCCAGTGTACTTTAAATTATGATGATAACATTTGCATAGGTGTTAGATACTTTCCTTGAGTTGCTATTGTGTGTGAGATATCCTAACGTGTAACCTAAAGTATGCTTTTAAAAGCTGAGCATATATTTTGGATTTGAAGAGAAAAATATTTTAATGAGTAGTCTTACTAAAAATAATAAATATTTGTTTTAAAAAAGCCTAACAATTCTCCCACATGTTTTTCTTTTTGGCCTGTTAAATTATTGAGCCTCAACAGCTTTTCTCTCTCAGAAGTTGAGAGAGTAGAGATGTCAAGTTTAGTACCTTGACTATATGTAATCCTTGAAAACATTTGCATGCTCTCAGTTAAAAACAGGATTTTGAGTTCTAGGACTCCACAGCGTCCTTTTGAATATGTTTCCTGTTACAAAACACCAGCCAATATGTAGTTTCCTGTTGTTTTTCTTAACAAAAGTTTTAGCTGAAAAGAGATTTATTTAATGTATGATTAGGCTATATGGTGGTATATAATATTTTTAGTTGGGGTTAAAGGGTCAGTTCCTCTCGTGCATTGGATTGGATAGTGTTCCACCTTCGAAAAGCTTTGGTAGAGATAATGCTGGAACACAGAGATGATAAAAATATTTTTGTTGAGTGGCAGAGTTTTCTGAAATTAGAAGTTTAAAGTATTTCTTCTGGCCTAATTGGATCAACTGATAACTCAGATCTTACAATTTTAAGCAATTCCGGCATTTTATAAGCTCTGGAGAAGTCGTAATTAAATTGCCCTATTATATACACTGGTGTTGCATTACCATTTTCCATTAGGTGTACTTAAACCTTACGCCATACAATGTGGCTAATAAATTCTATTTGTATTTTATTGAATACTGATTTTATAGTAGTAATACTCATATGATTGATTATGTGTAACTTTAAGGATTATATAAAAGAGAAAAGGCAATAATATTATGCATCCAACTAACTTTGAGATGAAACTCGTGTTTTTCCATTGGGAGATTCTGATGCTTGTGGAATTTTTATGTTGCTGTTTCCTTTTCTGAATAATGAGTTCTGTGAGTAGTATTTTTAAGGAACTAGAGAACTCTCAGGAGATTGCTCCATTTGCAAATATAGCAATCAGAAGTTTTAGTTTGAAGTTACTTGGTTTTGGTTCTTACTGTTTTGTGACATTCTTGCCCTTAATCTAGAAAGGAGCCATTGACTAAGTAGAGTTGATTCCTCTCACTGGAGGATGGTGGAAATAGACTGTAAATGTTAAAATGAAATACTTTTTCCCCCCAAGTTTTTATTTAAGTTTGTTAGTTAACTAAGCTGCAGTGTAATGTTAGTTTTAGGTGTAGAATTTAGTGATTCAGCACTTACATACAACACCTGGGGCTCATCACAAGTTAATGTGAAATACTTTTGAAGGTGTCTTTTTTTCCATGTGTTGTATTTAATGTTTAGGTAGTACTATTAGTCAGGGTCAATAGAGAAACAGAATCAATAGATGTGTATGTGTGTGGGGGTAAGGGAGAGACAGAGGTAGAGAGAGTGAGAAACAGGGACACAGGGAGAGATTTATTTAAGGATTTGGTCCACGAGATTATGAAGGCTGGTGAGTCCAAGATCTGCAAGGTGAGCTGGCAGGCTGGACACCCAGGGAATGGCTGATGTTGTAAGTTTCAGTCCAAAATCTGTCAAATTGGAGACTCAGGGAAGGATCCAGGCTGGAGGGTAAGGGTTCAAGTCCAAAGACCATCTGCTGGAGAATTCCTTCTTGCTCAAGGAAGTCGGTCTTTTGTTCAGTTCAGGTGTTCAACTGACTGTATGAGGCCCACCCACGTTATGGAGGGCGATCTGCTTTACTCCGATTTAAATGTTAATCTCATTCAAAAACACCCTCACAGAAATATCCTGAATCATGTTTGGCAAGGTATCTGGGCATCCTGGCCCAACCAAGTTGTCACATAAAATTATCTCTCACAGTCAGGTTTTCTTACTTGGTGCTAACCTCTGAAGCTGTTTCAGGAAAAAACAAAACAAAACAAAACAAAAACCTCAGTTTTTTTCCTCATCTCTTAGTGGAGTTCTTCTTCTGCCTCTGTTTTTCTTAGAAAAGCTGCGAACGGAGTTCTCCTTCTTGGGGCAGAGTCTGTAGTAGTAGTAGTCACAGTAGGAAGATCACATGGTTTGGGATCTGATTGGATTCAGATCCTGCTGACATATGATTGACTTAATAAAGTTTGTTTCCAGTTTGAAGGCAGGGACTCTGTCTTATGGTTGTGTCTGTAGGACTGCCACAGTGTGTGGCACACAGTAGGTACACAGTCAGTGGTCGTAACCTTTGATGTCCCTTACCCATGTTCCTTCCCCTGGCCCATTCCCTCCCCACATCTGAAGGTCCAAACGGGGATGATGGTGATAATATTTGTACACGTATAATGATTGTATAATTTATTTATAAGTGAAATCCTTCAAGTTAGCAGTTAGAAATAAAGGCTGAGTGATCCCATTACAGATTGTAATCTTTTCTGGCCCCTGCCCTGGCTGGCTGAAGCTCTTGTGCTCTTTCATTTGGGAAATCTCCGTCTATTGCCCTGTAAGATAATGACGGTTTATAACTAACCAGAAACGGTCATTGAAGTATGGTTGCATGAGATCTAGCTGTGAGGGCTAAAGGGGGAGAGTATTCATTTTGCCTTAACTTTATTTCTGCTTTGAGTGATCGGCCAAGCTTGTAATTAGTTGCAAGAAAAAATGAAATTTGAGGCTCCATACGAAAGTTGTAAAGCTACTTAGAAATTGCAGTAATTTGCTACAACTTTGGTAAATTGTATATGTGAATATATCTGTATTCTTACATGAAAATTGAAAATTTAATTAAAGAGGGCAGTTGAGTTATTTCTTACCATTTAGTGCCTTCCCCACGTTTTATTTCCTGATCTGTTTATTAAAATGTGGTTTCTTTTGTTCTTTTCTTTGATTAGAGAGGAAACGCTTTTTTTTTTTTTGGATAATATCTGCCCCCCCCTTGATAATTGATTTTAGAAATGTCTTTGGTTTTAATTCCAGACCTAAGTTATAATTTTGTAATTATTTTGGTAGTCAGTTTTCTCATTCTCGAGTCAGGCAGGCTCTTGCTGAGTATGACTTTTGTTTATCCAGAACACAGTTTTTCATTTTTCTCTGTGACTTGTAAGTAATTAGTAATAAACTGCATAGGAACAAATAATCCAAGGTCTTCAAATCATATTTTTTGTCTGTATGTTTCTTCCATGAATTACATTATCTGGGAGAAGTCTGACAGTTGTTATTAGGCTAAAATATGATATGGCTTTGCTTATTCATGTAAATTTGTTTAGGTACAAAATGTATGTCATTTTCCTCAGGCAGAAATAGCTTTTAATGGCAGTCTAAGCAAGAGAATTGCTAAGCTGTTTTCTGCATTTTTCTTCTTAAATAAAAATACAATAACTTTTGGGGGGTTTATGTATATTACTGGTGACACAAAAAATGTTCTGTAAAAAAAAAAGATCACCTTTTGGTGGTAGTGATGTAGGTAAAAACATGTGGCAGTATATGCTGTTCACGTTATTTGAATGAATTGAGCCGGTATCTCAAATACTGTTCTGTACTGTATGTTATTACTGCTGCTGATATTTTTGCTTTGAGATTAATAGGATTATAACACTGTACAATTACTTCTTGGGCATTAGTCAAGTTTGATAGATCACTTATGATTCAGGTGTTTATAAATAACTATGCTGCAGCCATTTAGAAGCACTGTCTTCTAATTGATTGTTAACAGTCTACCAGCATTACTGAATACTTAGTATGTGTTGAGCATTGGGCTCTGATGTGTGGATATTAAGATAAATAAGAGAAGCCCTTGCTTCTCAAGAAATGAGAATAATCTTGACAAGGAGATAGAGAATAAAACATTTATAGGATAGTGCAGTGAGTACTGGGATATGGTTATAGTCAGAAGGTGACCAGATTTGATTTGTTGGCCAAACTGTGACTCTTTTCAGAATAGAACAGGGGTGAATAATAATTATATATTTGAGAAACCAGAAAATCTGAGTGTGTGTTTGTGTCTTATTTATTTTTAAAAAGGAGCACAGACCATTGCTTTGTTATCTTCGTATCCCACAGTGTCTAGGGTGACCATATGATTTATTGTCAAACTGGGACACTTTCTGACAGTATTGTTAATACTTAGTCTGCAACAACGGGTATAACCTAGGACTGACCCAGGGTGGCCAGTACACAGTGTCACCTGCTTATAACAGGGTGCTGAGGTGTCCCCTTTTGTCAGGAGGAGGGGACCCATCAGGGAGGGGTTCTTAGACGAAGTGGTGCCTGAGACTTTCAAGATGATTAAGAGTTAATTAGGTAGAGAAGTGGGACATTCTAAGTCCAGGAAAGATACATTTGAGGTAACTGTAGATAAATCAGAATAACTGGAGGAACAGTAGGGGTGTGTATATGTGTGCGTGTGTGTGTATGTGTGTGTAGTGTAAGAATGTAGGCACATAATGGTTCAAAGACAGACTTGTATATTTTGGGGTTGGAATTAGATGCAAACTGGGGAGTCACTGAGGAATTTAAAGAGATAGTTGACCTCACCATTTTGCTATAATGCCTCCCTCTTATATGTTGCTGGTTCTGGAAGCTGGAGGAAATCTATCAGTTCTCCATTCTTTCTCTTTCATTCACTCTGTTCTTTCAGCAGACATGTATCTCAGATGCTTAGATTCTAAACCTGTTTTTGCTTGTTTCTTGTCTTGCTAGCTGTGTATTTAATTGAATATTATGTATATTGATGAAATATGAGGGTTAAATGTTTTTTCTATACAAATGTAAATTGAAATCTTCAGAGAAATCTGATGAGGAGTTCACCTAAAAATCTTGCTGTTGAATTAAATGAGGGTGATGTGGATTAATACAACTGTTTGAACAAATCGCTAAAATGATCAACTACTCCAATTATTCTTCAAGTGTCTTTAAGTTTTTGATCCACTTTAGGAAAGTCAAACTGGCCATCATAGGTGGTACATAATGCTGATTGTTAACCCGCAGACATAAATCCAAAATGAAGGCCCTGGCCTGATACCCAGAGATCAGGGAAGGAATGTACTTTTAGATGTCTTATGTCAATCAAGACCTGATAAAATACAAATCACTTTTTATGATTCCCCACTTCAACTGCTTTTTTTCAATTAGTTGACAAATTCTTAGTCCAAATCGCTTCTGTTAAGAGAGCATCTTCTTGTAAAGAATGTCTGCTCTAAGCTAGCACTAAGCTAATAGGCTAAATTATATTTTGGAACAAATTCTTTTTCAAAGAGCCTGCATTCCAGTGAGAGAGATGGATGATTGAGTCAACAGTAATAATGTGGTGAGAGATGCACTGTGGTAGAGGTGTGCACAGGGCACTGAGGGCAGAGAAAGGTCACCTTGGTTCTGGACAGAAGTGAGGAGAAGCTTCTGGGAGAAGATGAGGCTCTAGCTAAGTTTTGAAGGTTTAGTAAGTGTTTGCAGAGGAAGGGGAAAGTGTGCAAGGTAGTAGGGAGGCACAAAGGAGCGAAAAACACACCTGTTGCAGATCTTAAAGTAGTTTAAGGTTGTTGGTACATGGTAAGGCAAGTTCAGATCGGGAGGGTACTTTGTGCTAGACTTAGGAGTTTGCACACTTTTCTTAAAACTTACCAGCAATGGGAAGGGATTTTGAGCATGGAAAGGCATGGTTGGATTGTATATTAGAGAGGCCGTTCTGTTGGAGGGTGGAAGCTGGATAGAAGGGACAGGTGTGGAGTTGGGAATGGGGTGGGTATGCAGGAATCCAAATGAACAGGGATAAGATTGGTGAATGTTTTTAAGAATGGGGGTCAAGACAGGCAAAAGGCAAGCTAGGGTAAGACATAAGGCGGAAGGAAGGTGATGAGAGGTGCTGTTTTTTATAAAGTTAACCTTTAAGTGCAAAAATCATATGTGACTCTTTCTTATTCACCTCCTGTATTTCTCCTTCCATCTCATATTAGAACTTTGCCTCATGCTTGGTTTATAGCCGGTACTCAGTAAATGGGAGGTAGTGAAGGACTTAGCTGCATATAATGAGGGAGTTGATTATCTTTGGTCCAATAGTTGCAAAATTGGATGGATGAACTGATGGGGTCCTTTGGGGAGGGCAGTGGGTGTGAGAGCTGGATCTGGGTTTCTATGACATTGGGGTACCATGAGGAGAGGAAAGACCAGGACAAGGTGGTAAGACCTGGTGGGAGTATGGGGAGGGAGCATCATGGATCAGGCCCACATTTTGGAGGAACCAAGATTCAGAAACAATGCTTTGGAGAAAGCTTGAAAGAGATGTTTAGAAAGATTTTAAGGAGTATAAAGGTTTAACAGCCTTGCTAGTGGGTTTGGTAGGTGAAGTAGGGTACTCTGAATAATTCTGAGGAAAGCTGGTAGCATTTATGGTTTGAAACTCGGGAAGAGGGCGCCTGGGTGGCTCAGTGGGTTAAAGCCTCTGCTTTTGGCTCAGGTCATGATCTCAGGGTCCTGGGATCGAGGCCCGCATCGGGCTCCCTGCTCAGTGGGGAGCCTGCTTCCTCCACTCTCTCTGCCTGCCTCTCTGCCTACTTGTGATCTCTCTCTATCAAATAAATAAATAAAATCTTAAAAAAGAAAAAAGGAAACTTGGGAAGAACACTTCTGATCAGGGAAGGTCAAAGAGGTACAGAGATGTAAAGACACTGACTCACATTTATTTCTAATCGGGTAAGTTAGTACTACTGGACCTTTTAAAAAGTGTAATAGTAACTCAGAGCTGTGTCCAAGGTTGGTGGCAGATTTGGGAGTAGAGTTCAGGGCCGAAAAAAACAAAACAAAACAAAACAGTACTATGCATAGCTGTCAGGGTCTTGCAGGTTAAGCCCTAGATTTTTAACGCATCCATCCAAAATGGTCAGGTACGCAGATGGTGGTCACCTGTAGAATTACTTTGCCTGGTCAGCAGAAAGTTTTTCTTTATTTCCTTTGTACGTTTTTCTAACTGTATTTTGCCCTCTGATACCGGATCTACGATGATCCTTAACAAAGGCTCCAGAGTGACAAATGTGAATATTATTCTAAATCATTAGTGGACTGAAATAGTACTTCTTTCAGTCTTAATTTGCACTGCAAAACTAAGTGCTCCTCAGTAAGATGCTGTTTGTTTTCTTTTCTGAAGGCGTGGTGAGCTTCAGATGGTATTCTAGTAACTCCTTATTTGATTTCAGGCAATAGCCTTTTGACAGGTCACTGTAAGTTAAAACCTTTTTCCTGTTGGCCTCATGTCATACAGTGAGATGTTTTTCTCACGAAGGGATGTCACTTTGTAAAAATGCTAAAAGTAGTCATGAAAATGAATAAAGAGAAGATACAGTTTAAGTTAATGCAAATAGGACATATACTAACCAACACAATAATAACAGAATTGTTCCTTTTAGGGATTTTTCTGCATGAATTAGACTGGCTGTGGGTTCTTAAAATACCACTTCTATGTGTATGAATGTGTGCCTCTAAAAGTATTTAGATGGGAGTGGCTGTTTCCATGGTTATTTCTTCTTTAGTGATTTTTTGCTGCTGAAGATACACTGACCTGGTTTTTGGCATTTGTTTTAACTTGAGGTAGATGTTGGGCTGGGCATTAGCCAGTTTTAAAGACATATTCGATTTTCTTTGTTGTTGTTGTTTTAAAGATTTTATTTATTTATTTGAGAGAGAGAGAAAGAGAGAGAGCATGAAGTTGGGGGAAGGGGAGAGGGAGAAGCAGACTCCCTAATGAGCAGGGAGCCTGAAACGGGGCTCGATCCCAGGACCTCAGGATCATGATCTGACCTTAAGGCAGGTGCTTAACTGACTGAGCCATGCAGGCGCCCCATGATTATTTTTAAGCGAATCTATATCTACCGGCTGAAGGACACTTTGGATTATGAGTTATATTTTGTTTAATGATTTTGTTAGTGGTGTCAAACAGATTGACTTGGTACTGACTCCACACTTGAATTCTCTAAAATGAAGGTGCTGGATTAGATAATCTTTATATTTAGAAGTACTTTGTAGATACAAAATTTCAAGCATGTATTATAGAATTCTTGATTTGCTCCATGAATAATCAGACACCTTACTTTTGTGAATGTTGTTTTGAGGTGTTAATTTAGTGTTTGCTAGGTTTATTAGAACTGAGGCAGAGTTTTGGAGAGATAATTCTGGAAGTTAAATTTCACTCTGTGTTAAAATTGAGAGAATATATATTCATAGCATTTGACCTTGGAATTATAGGTAGGAGTGTTTGAGAGGAAGGGAAAGGGGGATGGTGGGACTCATCATGACAGTTCATGAATTAAATGAACCACCTACTCTACCAATAATTATGATACATTTTTTTTAATGCTGCTCTTCATTTACAAAGATGGAGATGGAGATTCCGGTCTGCCTGGGGTGTATACTTTTTTTCCTTTGGTCAAGAAAGGAAATAGAGTTTTGATTCATTTACATTCTATCCTCTGATCTCCTGTGTGACTGGGTGACTGGTATCACATAGTAGATGGTTAGGAGTGTGCTATATACCTGCTGAGCAGCCCCATGTGACAGCATAAGTGACTATATGATTAAAAGTCAGGAAGGAATTAGCTTTGACTATTAAACACACACACACATACACACGTTTTTGGCGATCTGTGTATACCCACATCTCTCTGCACATACAGGTTTAGAGCACATATAGTGTCCTGCCACCAGGTAGGAAAATGTCAGTGTTTTATTATTAAGAACAGTTACATTATCAAACTTCAAAGCTCAAAGAAATTCTCCGGGAACATAGTTTGCCATGATTCCACTGGAAATGTACAAATTTATAAGGAGATTAACAGAGAGAAATTTATTATGGTTCAGTTTTTAACTACAGGCTGCTCCCTCTCTGAAAAGTCTAAAATACAACAAGCTGAAGTTAAAATATTCTGAACTATTTGCAGAAATGCCACCGAAGCATGTAAAGTATCAAAGTGCTTCTGAAGTCATCCCTGAATTCAGGTAGACAGGCAGAGGGATCAGAATAGAAGGTGAAGTGGGAGTCGTTCCCCTCCCTTCTCTCAGCTGTGCTGGAGACAGTTGCAGGGTGGCTAATGCTGTGTGCCTACAGTGGGGAATCAGCGTGAGCAGGGCCTCTAACCCGTCAAATGGGGATGCGCTGAAGAGCCGCATCGTAGGGCAAAGCAGTGAGAGATGGGCGATTAGGGTGCTCACAGCCCCCAGGTTAAGTCGCCTGCGTAAGTTTTAGTTTAATTACTTTGTCTCTTTTCTGCCACCACCCAGGGATTTCCTCATAACTGTAGGAATTTTCCTAATCACACGAACACTTAGCAGTAATAGAGTTATAGGAGACAGTCTTGATTCTAGAGCTAAGAAAACAGCCTCTGTAGGTTTGTGAGTATGGGTGTGCTAATCCATTACCAGTGGACCAAGAATCAAAAAGTATTTGAGTGCCTACTCATCCTAGATCTCCAGGAAATTCACTTATTCTCTATCTCACAAACTTCCCTTTTAAAAGTCCTCTTGTTACTCTGCCTCAACCAAATAACCTACATGCCTGTGAGCTCCTTAGGCAGGGAGCTCTTTATCTTTGTAATTTTTGTGCCCCCCCCCAGTCTATGGCACACATTGGGTGTTCAATAATTAATTGCGAATGAATGAAATTTTACAACCAACTACCCCTATTAGTTCTGGGAGTGTATGTCCTGATTTCCAGAGCTCTTAGGCATTAGAGTGATGAAGCCTGTGAAGTAGAAGTATGTGGTCGTAAGTGGTTTGGTTTCTATATGCATCTCATGTAAACTGCTTTTTAGGGAAAAATTGGAGAAATAAAAATTGTTTTTTCTCTTTTCTGTTTGATTTTTGAGGTGAAGGTAGTCAAGATATCTGATGGCCTGGTTCCTTAGCCCCATCATTAGATAGGTGGCACTGTGATGGATATTGGCCTTTTTTGTAAGAGGTGATGTAAGTAAAAATTGGTATAGCATTTTGGATAGGTTGCCAAGCCATCTTATTTCTTAGTTTAATGTGGAATAACTTTGAATTAGTTTTCTTTTGTAGGTTTGCAATATTGTGTTGTTGAATGTTTGCTTTGAGCATGGTGATACTTTAGACACCTCTCCATTTGCTCATGGAAATATTTGGTTTTTACCTTGCCATTATTCCAGCAAATTTATGATGGTGCTTGTGGAAAGGGAACAGAGAGTGAGGTATTATTATTATTATTTTTAAAGATTTATTTATTTATTTGGGAGGGAGAGAGAGCAAGCATGTGCACAGAAGCGGGAGGGGCAGAGGGGGAGAAAGAGAGAATCTCAAGCAGAATCCGTTCTAATCATAGAGCCAGCTGTGGGGCTCAATCTCACAATAATGACCTGAGCTGAAACTGAGAGTTGAAGCCTAAGGTCTGCGCCACCCAGGCGGCCCCAAGGTATTACTTATTTAAAGGTTAACTCCTTTTTCTCCTGGAGAAGGAGCTTTGTGAAATTCAGTTCAAGCATCTTCTTACTGTAGCCTTGGCTAAGTCTGGTGGTGTAAAAAGTAGCATTTCAGTATCTTATTTATTTGGAATTTGCTTTTATTTGAAATGTTTATTGCTTAGATGTTTTATATTATTATAGTTATTTGATGTGTAACTTTTATTTTCTTCTTATTTTATTTCTGTTTTCGATGTTTTCCTTTTATATGGTTTAATTTTTCCCCTGTGGGAAAGTAATTAGAGCCCTCAAGTCTGCTGTCTTTGTCTTCTGTAGCTTCTTATGCATAAACATCATATGGCTGGAGTTGATATAATCAAATAATTTTTTCCTTTTAGTTAACAAAACTAAATTGTGATTCTGTTTCAGCAACAGAAATTTAAATCTGGTTTTGTTTCAGATGTGTTTGGGTTACTGTTTCCGTAATAAGGTCCAGACTCCCCAGTTAAGTTGCTCTGTACAATTTTGTTATTAAATTGCCATTTTGAGGTCCCACTTTCTCCCATAAGCCTCTTTATAGAATTCTCCTCGTTGCTGTCTATTTAATATTCAAAATTTTGTCCTCACTTCTAAGGTTTTCTCTCTTTACTTTCTTTCATTAGTTCCCTTTTTTACTAACATTTCCTGCTGTTTTCCATTTCATTTTATTTTGCTTACATAAACACATTTGCTTCTTACTTGAAAGACTTCAGTTTTAGAAGCATTTTTTTTTTTTAGTAATGTTGTGGATGGTATTTCTCAAAGGATTCCAAGTGATTTCCTACAAGAAAACACAATAAAAACAAATAAAATTAAATAGAGAATCAGGATTAAAGTGAAGAGGAGCCCAAGTGTGGAGATTGTAAGTCAGCAGAAATGGTTGCTTGCTTCGTGCTTCACATGTGATCTTGAATATCCCGTAAATCATAGAAGGAGGTATACTCAGCCCCATGTTTCTAATACTAAGGACAAGCAGCATTTTTTTTCACCTCAGAAGCAACAAAGCTTTTGTTTTGTTCCAAAACCAAAAGTTTTTGCGTGAAACATTATCTTGTTGATGATAATAGTAAAAAGAGTTAACGTTTACCATGGTAGACACTACTTAAAGGGTTTTATTGGCATCAATTCATTTAGTCCTAAGGATAGCCAGTTACATGACAGCAGCAGAGACCCAGACACCAAGCCCTGGTGCACAGAAACCACAGTTTACGGGTGGACCCAGCGTGTGGCCGAGGTGGTCTGGCCTCAGAGCCTGTGGTCTTTACTGTTGTAAGACTTTGTTTTGCTCTTCGATTTTTAGGCTGAAATATATGTTGACGTACAATACCATATTAATTTCAAGTGTACCACACAGTGATTCAACATTTATATCGTTTGCAAAATGCTCACCTTGGTAAATGTAGTTATTATGGTAAGTGTCGGGCTTTAGAATAGGCTCTTCAGTAAGCTGTCCTCTTTCCACGCCCATGGTGGGGCTGAATTCACAGCCCTGAGATCAGGAGTCACATGCTCTCCTGACTGACTGAGCCGGTGAGGCGTTCCTTGTCTGGTTTTTGTTTTGTTTTGTCTCACCACTTGGAAAATAGTTTTTCTACTACTGCTTTTAACTGAGTTGAGAACTGACTGCCACTGCTATCTTGATGAAAGTAAATTCAGATTCTCAATTTGCGACATAATGAAAATCTAACATTTTTAGTTTTTCTTTGTTGATGTTATTTTATGGACTAGTCTTTGAAAAATGTCCATGAAACAGTTCATCCTAACAAGTGGGGAACCAGAGTGGTGGAGTGTTAAATCCATGAGATTGGGGTCAATTAAGAGATGATCCAGGTGTAATTTGAGTGTTAGAATTCTGTTGAGGCAGCATTTTTGCCTTTGACTGGATTTACATTTTCTGTCCAGAATAGAGCCCTGGACCCTTGGTCAGATAATGTGTATTTCCTGTATCAGACTCACTGACAGCTCTGTAAGTATAATTGAGTCACAGCAGCACACCCTTCACTATTTAGACATCAAACACTTGCTTTGAACATATTGTCCTTTGTTTAATCTCCCCTAATATGACCTTTCAAGATCCCTCACATGTGGTATAAATTTGAAAACTTTCAACCCTAACTGCTGAGCGCTATCCTGAATTTTATCATCCAATCCTTACCCTTTATGTTTATAAATTATTATTATTTTCGTTAAAAAGATCTGGCCTTTGAATTCAGAACAGACTCAGTACAGAGTTAAGGAAGCACTTCAGAAAGAGTACAGTGAGCTGTTCACAGTACCTTTGCATTCTGTTTAGTCTGCTGTTCGAACCTTTGTCATTTTTTTCTCCTTTTTTTGTATATTATACTTTTAAAAAATACATTCATGTTTTTGGCATAATGAATATTGTTTGTGGATTAGCAACATTTTTAGCAGACTTTTATGTAATAAAGTGTGAGCATAATAGACGCAATGTCTTGAGCTCTCAGATGTACAGATTGTATGCTCATGAAGGATGTACTTTGTGTTTTCATACATTGTCTCTGGAGAGGTCATTTTGTCCTGCCTGAAATTGGTTATCTTTAGTTTTTTTCTTTTCTCTCTACCAAGGAAAGAGGGGATGGTAGGGCTGAGCTACTATTTAAACATTATTCTTTGCCAAAGCCCTTTTTAGAGCACCAATAAGCAAGGGCTTTGTATAGTCTAGAGTCAAATAATAAGATGTGGTAGCTTATCCCAAAGATGTGTTTTACTAGATATTAGTTCTTTAGGGAGCACTTTGCAAACATGGTTCTGTGGTTAATTATGTTTGGGAAACTTTATACTAGAGCATCTTCTATCACAAGACTATTATTAGCCTCATCGAGGCTCCAAGGAGACCACGTTGTTACATTTTTTGAAAAAAATTCTCTTCCCACCTTACTCTTTTTCATTTAGCATTCTATGATGTCAATTAGCATTCCAAGGCTCATGGAGCTACTTTGGGATAGTTGTACAGTTATTAAAGCAGAAATTTTCCTTTAAATTGCATTTCAAAAGTTCAGTTTCTCTGCCTACCTCTCCCTCATTGATTATCCCAGAAATCTTTAATTTTATACTAGTGAATGTTAGGTTATGATAAAGTGTTTTCAATTAATAAAAGTACTGCTGTTGCTTTTAACTTGCAGTAAAGCTTGTTGATTGAAGTAGTCCATTTTGCTGTTTCATTCTAGAAACCAGAGATTCTGGATTTAAAAGTTTCTTTTAATCTCCTGAATCAGCCTGGATTATAGCATGCTCTATTTTCTAGTTTATGATAACCATATTGATGTAAAACATAAGAAAATTAAAAATATTGTCTTCTTATTGTTTAAATAATTGCTAAGAGTGAAGTAAGTATTTTAGGCCATGTTTGCACTTGGAAAAGGAGATTTGAGCAGTAATCTCATCCCCTAGAGATAGACCATTTGGATAATGAAGCCTAAATTAAAGTAGTTTTCTTCAGTAACTAGGGTTATGTGTTGCTATGTGGGCACGAGAGAAGGCATTTGGGCTTATAGTGAGGATGCTTGTAGACTTGGCTGACTGTTTTCTTCTATTGGTAATCGTTAGCAATGAGTGATCTTTTTACAAAGGGTCTTGATTTTCTCTTCTGTAAAATGAAAGAGTGCTATTAAATGATCTTGTTAAGATTTCTTCCAGTTCCTAAATTCAGTTTTCTTTACTGTTATACCTAAACAAAACTTCTATTTCTCTCTCTCTCTCTCTCTCTCTCTTTTTTTTTTTTTGGGCCTGGAAAGCTTTTAACACCAAATGAGGCTTAAGCTAGTAACATTGTTTGTTCTTTAATACTGGAGATCCAGAGAAAAGGATTTCCCTGTTTTCATCTGGTGTCTTCTGTCTTATTTTATGCACTGTCTTCTTTATTCTGTGGATTTGAATAGAACTATCTTATTTGCGTAGGATATATTTACGTAGGATTATAAATAGGGAAACTTGAACAAAGATCAGATTGAAAAAATTTGGAAGTATTTTATCCTGGGATAAAATTAAAGTTGTTTAGATTGATATATTAATAAAAACTTCTATTAAGTACAGGGCCAATGAAAAACATATATACATACATATTTTTAAAAAAGATTTATTTATTTATTTATTTATTTGACAGAGAAAGAAACAGCGAGAGAGGGAATATAAGCAGGGGGAGTTGGAGAGGGAGAAGCAGGCTTCCCGCTCAGCAGGGAGCCCAACGGGGCCTTGATCCCATGACCCCAGGATTGTGACCTGAGCTGAAGGCAGAGGCTTAATGATGGAGCCACCCAGGTGCCCCGATACATACATATTTATTTCAAAGAATAACCTAACAACTCAAAATAATTAAGAGCTCTAAAATTACTGAGGGGGAAATATTACCAAATGGCAAAACAGTAATTCTGTAATATGTTCAGTTTAATGAATGACCAGCTCATAGTCATTAATTGCTTCCTTGACTTTGGGAAAGTCATTTTCTCTGGTTCTTAGACTTCTCAGTTCATATATGTATTTTGAATTCGCTGAATAAATTTACACATATTAAAGTAAAAATAGGACTGAATTTTTTTGTCTTTATGATGATTCTTTCATTTTTCAATTAATAGTATGACAGTAAAAGCCATTGTAAGGTCATTCCATGTGCATCTTTATATATGGGCTGTGTATCATCATTTTAAATACTCCTTAGTATAAATATATTACAATTTATTATTTAATTTTCCCCTATTAATGGGTACTTGGTTATTTCCAATTTTTTTTTGCTTCTATGAACAGTGTTACAGTTAACATCTTGATATATTTTGTGTACGTATGTGAGTGTTGTTGTGGGATGGATTCCTAGAAGTAGTGCCACCCAGAGTCCTTCTCCATCCTCCAGATTGGGTTACATCTGTCTCTCCTAAGTTCCTGAAGGTTCTTCTGCATCCCTCTAACGCCGTGCTGAACCATATTTTATTGTGTGAGGGCTGTCCCCTCCACTGGACACTCTTATGGGATGCAGATTGTGATTTATTTATAGTATCCCCAATACTGAGCACATAGTAGTGAAAAATAAATCTGAACTTGCAACTTGAAAATCAGTACCCAGCGCCTCCGTTTTAGTCTTGGCCTGTCTCACACAGACTTCTTTAACACTCTAGTACTATTTTTCCCGGTGCATTTGGATCATGACAACATAGCCATCCCAACATCCAGACATCCAGAGCCATCAACATATGGAGTAGCTCCTCTGTTCTTTGCAACTTAAGTTTCAGAAGCTTGGCATGACCCAGTTACACAGGTGTGGTTTCTTACAGAAGGGACTGTTTTACAAGTCTCTTGAGATAATTCTCCTAATTAGAGATCAGGGGATGAGAACTCTTATGTAATCAGCATTGTGGTAGAATGAGAAGAATCCACGTTTGGGAGTCAGATGTTTGAAAGCATCTTCTCTGAGGCATACTATAGTCATTTACTTAGGGCAAGTTTGTTGATCTCTTTGAGGCCTGATTTCCTCATCTGTAAAATGAAGATAGTATTATATATTAAGATTAAGTATTGGAAGGACTAAAGAAGGTCTTAAATGTGAAATGTCTACTTACATGGTAGGCACTTGGGCAATGTTAACTCCCTTTTCCAGGTACCTTCACAATTTTCCATCTTTGAGGGGGACCGGACTCACAAGGCCTCCACGTTCGTTTTCCAAACCACTGAGATACTCTGGTAGAGTAGATGGTTGTTGTAATTGACAGGCATTTCAGAGATTTTAGACAGCTGCGGTTCAGTTTCTCCTCATTCACACATACTTGCTACCTCATTCCTCCCCGCCCCCACCTTGGGTTGTGTATGATGAGGTGGCATTGCTCTTATTACCAGAAGAAAAATGCTCCGAATTTACCACTGTTAATGATTCCGTGTTTTTTATTGCAAGTTCTTGTCTTTTTTCTCGTTATCCTCCCTAATGTAGTTTATTCAAAAAATGTCCTTGATCCTTTTTCAAAGTGAGTTAGATTACACTTGGCAGAAACTCAGAAGTGGTCCTGGTTCTCATCTTTCTTGATCAAACCCATTTTTAAATTAATCTGTAAATTTCATCAGACCAATTTATGAACAAACAGTAAAACTACTTTCAAAAGGATAAACTACCAGAGATAGAATCAGCTGGTTCTTTAAGTAACTTCTCCTTTTTGGGGGGCACAAAACTGAGATACGCCATGTCCTATGTAGCTTAGGGGATTGAATGAGTTTGAGCAGTATTTTCTTCAACAAGTATCATGATGTGGATATGCTACTACTGTATTTTGTAAGGGAGAAATAAATGGTGACTTTTCTCCCCAAAACTGTTAAAGAATTTAACATTCTTTATGAATTTTATGAGCAAATGTGTTATTACTCGTTTGATGGTGTAGGGATGCTAAACGAGAGGAATTCAGTGATGTGTGATGTAGATGAACGGCTGCAGAGGCTGTGAGGCTTAGTAGAGAGGATGGCAGATTCAGAGGGAGAAGACCTGAGTTTGGGACCTCCTGGTTGTGTAACAGCACACCTTTCTTCCCAGTTGCAATTTCTCCTCTAGGAAAGGAGAGAATGGTGCTTTTTCATAATGTTATTTTGGGAATTAAGTAAGTGAATATGTGAAAGCACTTTCTAAACGTAAAAGTATTGTCTCCGTCCTTAGTTTATAAGCAGCTAGCATAGTGCTGGTAGATAGTGGGTATTATAAAAAAAACTTGCTGAATAAATGAATCGGGGAAATTAAGCTGGAACAGCTTGCTTCTTTTTTATTTTTAAGGATTTTATTTCTTTATTTGAGAGAGAAAGAGCAGAGTGAGAGCATGAATTGAGGTGAGGGGCAGGGGGAGAGGGAGAAGCAGGCTCCCCGCTGAGCAGGGAGCCCAATGCAGGGCTTGATCCCAGGACCCTGGGATCATGACTTGATCCAAAGACAGATGCTTAACTGACTGAGCTACCCACAGCTTCTTAACAGAACAGTCTACTCCTTTTTATTTCCTTCTTTCTGTATGTTCCAAATCAAGAAATATTAATCTTCCAATACATAGATTTCTGGCAGAAATAAGATGTTGATAATAATAATGGGCTGCTCCATATGCCACTGGGCTACAGAGCACCTTAGTTAAGAAAACAGACTGAATATGCAAATTACCTATATTGCAAAAACAGTTTACATAATAAGTATTTATTGAACATGCACTATGGACTTATTATTTAATCAGTTAGGTAAACCTTTATTGGGAGTATACCATGTGTTCAAACCCAGGGGATTGTATAGTAGTGTTGTGGCTAGCGCACCCAGTCTTACAGCCCATCAAAAATGCTCTGTCTCTGTTTCCTCCCTTGACCTGTCCTGATTGCTGATTGAAAGCTCTGAAAGTGCAGGGTTGGTCTTACTTACTCCCGTACCACTAGCACTTGGTAAAATGTCTAGGATATAACAACTGATCAATAAATATTTGTTGAATCATTAATATATGAGGGTCTTTTGTTTAAGATTCTATTCATTTATTTGAGAGAAAGTGAGAGAGAGAGAGAGAGAGAGAGAGAGATCACAAGAAGTGGGGAGGATCAGAGGGAGAAGCAGACTCCCTTTGAAAGGGGAGCCTGACGTGGGGCTCGACCCTGGGACTCCAGGATCATGACCTGAACTGAAGGCAGACACTCAACCGACCATCCCACTTTGAGGGTCTTGCTTAATCTTTTCTCCTTCCTTCCTTCCTTCCCCATCCATCCATCCATGCACCCATCCATCCATCCATCCATTCATCCGTCCGTTTCCTTCCTTTCCTTCCTTCTCCATGCCCAGCATGGGGCTTGAGCTCATAGCCCTGAGATCAAGAGTCATAAGCTCTACTGACTGAGCCAGTCAGGGGCCCCTATGAAGGTCGTGATTTAGCAATGTTTGTACAGAAAAGAACCTGAGCCATAGCAATCATAATGGCTAACCTTAATTAACAGTGTCATTTCCTCTACTAAGTGGTTTACAGGCAATAACTCATTTAATCCTCTCAATACCTTGAGAGGCTGCTGTTATTATTCACATTTTACTAATGAAATATTGGCATTTCAGAGAGGCTCGATAATTTGCCTGATATCTTATGCCCATCTCCCATTTCTTTATTTCTTCTACCTGGGAGGATCCAGTATAGCATAGTCTCTCGTTTTTTTCCTTTCCTGTTGCTATAGTGGACTTAACTTGAATTTAGTCTATTTTATCCAAATGACCAGCATCCTTCCTGACACTGTTCCCCTTCCCTACTACCTCACTCCTAGTTGCTCCAAAGAATCTCCCTCTTGTGATCTGTGAGCCAAAGATGATGCTAATCCTAGTTCCTAAACATGAGATTGGTAGTAATATAAAATAAAGGGAAAAGGAAAGCTTCAAGCTTTAAAGTAAAGTGAACCAGTGCTATTAGCTTCCAGAGTCCTTGAAAATAATTAAAAGTTTATTCTGAATTCCTTCAAATATCTTCATCTATTGTATTATCATCCTCTGCTTAATCCTGTTTCTAAGACCCGAATTCAAGGTCAAAAGATAAAGTATCATATATAAGGTTTTTGATAGATTTCATAGAATTTGAAAACTGGAAACAGACTTATTTTTTAAATTGGAAAAATCTTTTTATAAATTAGAAGACTTTAAAAAATGTTAGGATACTGAGAGTCTTAAGAGCGTTAACTCTTCCAAAAAAGTACTTTGCCCAACTCCCACCTTTCTGTAAGCCATAAAGAGCTTTGCATAATGAAGAAACAAACCTCTTCAAGCAGCAGTGAAATCAGAGAAGAGCCGAAAATCTGAAGATTACGGTATGCACACTGTCACTATGATTCTTCATTTTCACAGAAAGAACGAAGACAAGTAACTTCTACTTGGGTTTGATGCTATGAAAGACCAATACTTAAGAAAATTGTGAAATAGCAGGGCAGATGGTCACATATAAGAGACAAAGATAAAATGAAAGTAGAGAGAGGAAGAGGTTAAAAGAAAGCAGTGGCATTTAGACCAAGATGGGATTGGGAAGGAGACAAACCACAAGAGACTCTTAATCTCAGGAAACAAACTGAGGGTTACTGGGGATGGGAGGGTAGGGATAGGGTGGTTGGGTTATGGACATTGGGGAGGGTTTGTGCTATGGTGAGTGCTGTGAAAGGTGTAAGCCCCATGATTCACAGACCTGTACTCCTGGGGCAAATAATAATAAAATAAAATTAAATANGTTGGGTTATGGACATTGGGGAGGGTTTGTGCTATGGTGAGTGCTGTGAAAGGTGTAAGCCCCATGATTCACAGACCTGTACTCCTGGGGCAAATAATAATAAAATAAAATTAAATTAAATTAAAAAAAAAGAAAGTAGTGGCATATAGACAAGTTTACAGAAATCAGATGGGACAATAGATTTGGTAACAAAGGGACCAAGCAGAGCAAGGTTTTGCCATAAGCAGGTAACCATGGTGAGAGAGAGAGAGAGAGAGAGAGAGAGAGAGAGAGAGAGAGAGTAGTGTTGCTTCAACCTCAGTGAAGATAAGGACAATTATCTTTACATGTATCTTTAGCCCTAGTGACTGATACCTGTACCCTTGTATATGTGACAGTATGATTCAGGGGCGATTTGAGCCTCTGCAGTGTGCCCTTTTTAAGAATACCTGACTGTATTTGTGTATTTCAGAAAGGAGTCTATCTAAAGGTTCCTAAAGCACAGTTTCATACTTAAATGGTCAAACCTCAGTTCATTGTCAGCTCTTTCCCCTTTTTCCGCTCGGTTGACCCATTTCCCAAAGTTAAAAGCCACTTGTATTTGGGGGTCTGTTAGGCTTCTGTGGACTGGCAATTGTGGGAACCCAATTTCCATTTAAATCTTGATTTGTGTACAATTAAGTTTTAATTTCTGTGCATTTAAAAAATCTTGAAAAAATAATCTTGGAGGGACATCTGGGTGGCTCAGTCCATTAAGCATCTGCTTTCAGCTCAGGTCCCGATCCTGGAGTCCCAGGAAGCATGGGGCTTCCTCCTTAGCAGGGAGTCTGCTTCTCCCTCTGCCCCTCACTTTCTTCTCTGCACTCTCTCATTCTTTCTCTCTCTCTCAAATACATAAATAAGATCTTTAAAAAAAAGAAAAAAGAATAAAAATTTGTTTAAAAAATCATCTTGGTGATAAGAGTTGGAATGCTATTTTTATTTTTACAGTAGTCAAGGAAATGAGAAAAACAATCATTGAATTTTTAGTATGGAAATATAGTTCATGAATTTAGTTATTTAAATTTTAGTTTTCACATCTTTGTTGTGACCTTAGGCTGAAGATCCTCGCTTTGATCCACAGTTTCCTCACCTGAGAATAAGAATAATTTCTGCCTCAGACGATTTTATAGATTACATGAAATGTATTTAAATGACCTAGTCTGTTGTGTCTGATACATTGACTCACTCAATAAATGTTATTTTCCCCACTTCCGTCTTACCTTCAGTCAAATAGAACGTTTCTCTCTGATTCTTCGTCTTTGGGCCAGTCTCTCAGAAGCCTTAAGAGAAGAAAGGTCAGTTTCCCTAGGCTATAGAAATTCCCTTGGGTTTAATTTGAGTTTCAAATGAGTTCTTCTGTATTCTACAGCAGGAAACAGCCACTTCCTACACTTGGTGACAGAGGAGGGAGGTGGTGGTGGTTATGGACCCATCTAGGAATAAGTCAGCCATCTCAATTAAAAGACAATCATCGTAATTGAATAATTTAGAGCAGGTTGGCAAACTAGGACCTCTGAGATAAAGCTAGACCTCTGTTTGTGTAAATAAAGTTTTATGGGACATAGACTCTTCCATTCCTTATCTATGCTATCAAGGCAGAATGAATGGTTTGCAAAAGAGATTGCATGGCCAGCAGAATCTGTTATCTGCCCTTTTCAGAATAAGTGTGCCAACTGCTGATTTGGAAGACTGTGATAGTTTCTTTAGGTGACTATCAACTGAAAAACTTTGGTGTTAAGTATTCATGTTTGAACAGCTATGTTGATTTTTTCATTAAAAAATCCATCTTAAAACTTCTGAGAGTTTGCCGCACTGAGTCTAGGAGAGCCAAAATGTGACCTGGAATTCACAGATCTCGTTAGTTCACTATTCTTGGATTTGTTAGGTGTTTTGGGCAGAGCGTGTAGTCTTCATTATTACTATTTCGTGTGTTTTTTTCCAAAGTTTCTGGAAAACTGTTTCAAGGTTATTAAAACTTAGTAAAGTGCTGATTAAAACAATTTCATAAGCATTTCTTTTATATTATTTAGACATCTGTTTTTGGAAGTAAAGCATTTATCTGCATCTGCTTCACCTAAAAATGTGTTTTGAACCACCACAGCTCAAGGGGAATGGCAGTGGGATGGAGATAATATTTAGTGAGTATGTTGTAGACAAGGTAGGCCCTTGTCCATATTGATATTTTAAGGTAAGTCTATGAGGGGCGCCTGACTGGCTCAGTCAGTGGAGCATGTGACTCTTGATCTTCGGGTTGTGAGTTGGAGCCTCATTTTAGGTGTAGAGATTACTTAAAAATAAAATCTTAAAAAAATAAAAGGTCCATTTCTGTGCATGGTAGGTACTAATAGCTTATAAAAGAAGTTAGAAACGTGTTGGGCATTCAGATCTCTGCAGTGGAGTGTGATTATGAGAAAATCAAGGAAAGCCCCATTGTGACCTACATTTTGTCAGAACTGGAATACTTATTTCTTAAATGTTGTCAACTGGCTCATTTTTGAGTTTGTTCCTTTGTTTGTGAAGTGTTACCTCCTTCTGTTGATGTGAGTGTCCTTCCTGTACTCCAAGTCTGTTTCCAATAACACATCCTCTTTGAGGCTGTCCTTCCTTCCCAGCTCTCCCAACCCAACACATACACCCGGCACTGATCACCTGTCGCTTTACGCCTCTCTAATATTTGAATGAAAATTGCCAGATGTTATCACCAGCAGTGCTAAGCATCGTGTCCTCTACACATTTATTAAACATATAATTAGTGAAGAATTTGCGACTCCAGTAGAAATGTGCTCCATTAAAAAAAGAAAAAAAAAGATAATTGCTACTGTTCCATGGAGTTGATTCATGACTCTTCAGATCAGCTAGTTTTTACTTAAGAGGGAAGAGGGCCCCTCATTTCCTAAACCTGCAGTTAAAGTTAAGCTTGGACTAAAACCAGAGTGATGACCATAGTGATCAAAGACATTTCTTTGACAGATCTGTTCGTTTGTAGAAATCTCAATCCCTTTTCCAGAGCCATTTCTATAGTCACTTTTTGTGTACTTTGTTTGGCTCTCTGATTCTTTTTCTCAAAATAGCAGTTTGCCTGGATTTGGGATTCTGGTTACCTCTGAAAAGGATTTTGAGAACTACTCTAGAATCTTAATTGAATTTGAATTCCATTAGTTAGGGCATTGGGGTTAATAACTTTTCAGAAGTGTATGGAGTGTTAGATTTCAAGGTTTTCAAAAAATAGAAATTCTTAATCAAACTTTGGATTCTAAGTCCAGCTTTTCCACCCAGTTCCAGTGGGTTTGAAGGGGGATGTTCTGTGATGTTTGTATTAGTAAAACTGCTTAAGAGAATACTTTTTGAAAGCACATGGTAGCCAAGACTTTCGTTTCTAAAGATATCAGTTGCCTTGATTGCCTTTCCTTGTGTAAGATATGTACCTTTACTTAACTTTCATAAGATATACATGTGTATTTAAAAAAATCAGAGCAGGATGGTAATAAAAGCATTTAGGGTAGGTCCCTTGGTTCTTTGCAAGCTTGAGTAACCTCATGTAAGTTACTTAACCTCCGGTGCTTTTCTTTCCTCTTACAAAATGAGCTTGATTATACCTTCTTAAGTGGAGATTGCAAGGCTTATTTTCATGATATATATAGAAGACAGGGATGCATAAGGTCAAATGAACACAGTGAGGGTTATCTGAATAATTAAGTCTGAGACCTTGATAAAAACATTTTATGGGGGTGGAGGGACATATTTTAGGAGGGGTGTCTAAATAATTTAAACTGAGTTATTGTACTTGTCCCAGTTCACTGAAAAATTGCCAATCTTTTATTTTGTTTTGTATGAAATTGGCATAAAACTGCCATTTTAGTCACTTCATATTTATGCCTAGCTCACAAACATCCTCTTGCTATTCTGTCACAGTGAGAAGACAATAACATTCCATTAAACTATATCAGTTGAAGTAGACTAAAATATTTATGAACATATGTTTTGAAATTTGGAAACGTTGGAGGAAGAGAATCAATAAAGATGTAAATTTGTTTTGTTAAAACAGTTTGAATCTGTTAAATATTTTCTTAGTAATCTCCTTGACATGCACAAACCACTATAAATAGAGATAAAAGCACTTGTTACCAAAGAGGTTTGTGCGAGCACAAAATTTATTTTTTGGATTTTGTTTCATTAGTCTGAATATTAATTTTAATTTATTTTACTGGATCAGTGGCTCACATAGCATTAGCTCTGGGAACTTACAGTCATCAGAAAGCTAATATGATGCTAAGAATGTACAGAGATTTTTTTTTTTAAGATTTATTTGAGATTCTTTTTTTTTTTAAAGATTTATTTATTTATTTGAGAGAAAGAGTGTGTGCTTGCGAGCTGGGGGAAGGGCAGAGAGAGTGGGAGAAGGAGGAAGCAGACTCCTTGCTCAGAACAGAGCCCCACTTGGGGCTGGATCCCAGGACCCTTTGCTGAAATCAAGAGTCTGAAGATTAACTGACTGAGCCACCCAGCTGCCCCAAGATTCTTAATAAAGCTGAAAATTACACATAAAAAAGATGTATTGAGACTCTTAAACTAATGTAACACCTGTACTATAGCAGGTCCTGAAAGCTTCATTTCCTCTCTAGAGCTAGCACTTTAAAGCTTTCTGGGAATACCCTGGGTAACTTACACCTTAATGCTCCTTAGAAGCCTCTGGCCTTAAGGTTGTGGTTCAAATATGGTCATTTTTTTTTCCTTCTTTAAGCTGAGATAGGTTAGCATTTTCAAAAAGTTCTTAAATATTAAGGGAGGAATGGTAAGAAAAAAAAATTTTTTTAAAAGAGAAGTATATGGCAAGGTTTGCCCAGCTATTTTCCGTTTTTGGCTAGAGTGAGTGGAACCAACTTTAATGATTGAGACTATGTGAGTGCTTTGCTGGGTTTACATGGGGCAAAATCTAGGAGTAGCGCTCACTTTTGGGAATGTAGTGTCTGATTCTCCTGAAACCCTTGTCTTTTTGTTTCTACACCGCCCCTCCTCGCCAACTTCCACAATTCACCACTGATACAAGAAGGAGGAGGAACACTAACAGGTGAGTTTCATGAGGACCTTTTGGTTCAGTGGTTATTATTAAGTAGGGTAGTACTCAGATTTCAGATTTGTTGCTAATATAAATGGTCTCTCTGTTTTTTAATTTATGATTTGAAAGGTAATTTTAATATTGTTCCTGTGACTGGTGACTTTCTGATACTAATTTCAAAATTTTTTCTTGTAGACTTTTTGGGTTTTCAAAAAAAGATAATCATACAATGGCTTAACAATTATAATTATTATAATTTATTTCTTCTTTTCTAAGCCTGTAACTGTGTCTTCTTTCTCTTGTCTTATTAGGGCATCCCTTAAAATATTGACCAGAGGTGGTGGTAGTGGACTTTTTTTTTGTCTTGTTCTTCACTTTAATGATAGTTCTTTTATTATTACATATGACATTTGCTGTCATTTTTTGGTAGATATCCTTTATCAGATTAAGAAAGTTCTATTCAGTTGTTATTTATTTGGTGTTTTGTTTTTAAAATTTTAAATTCAATTTCATTGAACTTTTTTTTCTTATCTATTTAGATGATCATAGACGATATCTCCTTTGGTTGTATTAATAGGTGTTTTGAATTCCTGGGATAAATCTAACTTTGTTACATTTTTAATTCACTGATTGATTTTATTTACTAACGTTTTCTTCAGGAGGCTTGCCCTGGTCAGTTTTTGTGAGTGAGACAAGCCCCATGATTTTCCTTCCTCCTACTATCCTTGCTTGGTTTTAATATAAGGGTTATACCAGTCTCATGCAAGGGACCCAGGGAATGGGTCCTTTTCTATTTTCTGAAATAGTTTGTGTAATGTTGGATTGATCTCTTTCTTGAGTGTTTGAATCAGTTTCTTGTGAGACCATATAGACATTATTTTGTTTGTGAGATTTAAAGTTTTCATTCAATATCTCTAAGATTATAGCACTGTTAATTTTAAAGCCATTTTTGAGTCCATTTGATAGGTTGTATTTTCCAGGAAATTGTGCATTTTGTCTGTTTTTCAAAATTATTAGCATAAAGTTGTTTATAATATTCTCTCATTTTTAAATTTCTGTTGGATCTGTAGTTTTTAATATTGTTAACTTGTCTTATTAGTTTGTTATAGCAATATGCCATTTTTAGTCTTTTCAAAAGAACTGTCTCTTGATCTTCTCTGTCATTTTTTGTTTTATTAATTTCTGCTATTTTTTCTTCCATTTTCCTTGTTTTTGTGTGTTCTTTTTGTAAATTCTTAATTTGATGCTTCGTTCATTAATGTTCAGTCTTTCTTCCATTCTAATATGAGATTTTTGGACTGAATTTTACTCCGTGTACCGTGTTAGCTAAATCTCACAAATTTTTATATTAGTATGTTTTTGCTGTTCACTTTTTAACATTTCCTGATTTCTATAGTGATTACTTCTGTACCCATAAGTTATTTAGATCTATGTTTTAAAATCTTCTAATTCATGTCCCCCCATTTATGTTTTATGTTTTTGTTATTTATTTTGAACTTAACCTTCATTATAATCAGAGAATATAGTCTGTATGATGCTGATTTTTTTGAAATTAAGACTGACTGTAAGACTTAGTTCATGGCCAGTTTTTGTAGCTGTTCCCCATATGCTTGAATGGAGTTGATAGTCTCCAGTTCGTGACAACAGTTTTCTGTATATGCACATTACCTCAAGTTTGGTACTTATGTTTGCTGAGTGTTTTATTACGTTTGTATGTTAATAGTGAGAGAGTTGTACTTCTTTCTGACAATTTTTTATTTATGTATTTTGAAGCTATTTTTTAAGTATATGTAAGTTTTGAGTTTTTAGGTTTTCCTTTATATTTTTATAAGTCATTCTTTCCTTTTGTATCATTACATGTCATTTCATTATTTCTGCTTAAGGTCTCTTATGTTTGGTACAAATACAGCTGTATCAGCCTTCCTTTGTAGTCGTACTATATCATTCTAAAAAATATTTTTGCTTGCAAACTTTTTGTGTCCTTATGTTTTAGGCATTCCTTATGAACAACATACCATTGGATTTTTTTTTTTTTAAAGTAAACCTTTCTTTTAAATGGGGGGTTTGATGGGATGGGGAAGGAGATAAACCATAAGAGACTCCTAATCTCACAAAACAAACTGAGGGTTACTGGGGGTGGGAGGGTAGGGATAGGGTGGATGGGTTATGGACATTGGGGAGGGTTTGTGCTTTGGTGAATGCTGTGAAAGATGTAAGCCTGATGATTCACAGACCTGTACCCCTGGAGCAAAGAATAAAATAAAATTAAAAAAAATAGGGGGTTTGATCTATTTAGATTTATTATGATTACTAATGTGTTTGTGTTTATTTTGAGCATTTTTTGTGTATACTCTGACATTTGCTGTTTTTCCCCTTTTTGCCTCTCCTTTTTGTGAATTTTTGAACTTTTCCTTCACACTTGTTTTGTATTCTCCACTAGTTTGTAAGTTATAGAGCCTATTTTTTATTTGGTTACTGTAGAAATATATGTTTTTATATGTATTTGTATGTATGTATGTATATGCATATCTTAAAGTCTAAAGTTACTCAATGTTTTCACTCCCCTCTGAATCACAAAAGTAATTTTTATTACTTCGCTTCTTATATTTACAACATTGTCCATATTTAAGGTCTTTTAAAAAACTTGCCAAGGTAGGCAATTATTATTAACACTGTTATTGTTTATTTACATGTAATTTATCTACCTGTTTTTCATTTTCTTTTTTCACCATTTATTGTGTACTCTAGATTTTCCTTTGGGATTAGTTTCCTTTTTCCTGAATTGTACCTCCTTTAATAAAGGATTATGGTATTAAGCCCTTTCATATTTTTGTCTGAAGATTTATGCTTACTTTAAGCAATATTATAAACAGCACACTATCTGGTTCATATTGTAGTAAAACAAATTTAGTGTAAAATTTTACCTCTTAAAATGTATATCAAGGTGTAAAGATTTTTGTAATATCTGTTGCTTCATTTTATCTGTAGTTCTGTATTCTTCCTGTGGCATGGAGAATCAGGAATAACCTGGAGGAGATTAAGAATCTTTTTCTATTACAAAATGCCCCAAATAGTCTTCCTATTTCTTTTGATTCCCACTGGACAGTACTTTCTTTTTTGCTCTAATTGCTGTCCTATAAAAATATCTGAACTCGACTCGTGTTAATTTTCTTGGTTCCCCTCTCTGGGCACTGAATTTCCTCATAAAAGAGGAATAGATAATCTCAGCCCATTCTCAGTTGTTGCAAATGTGGTGTTTCTGATAGTTTTAAAAATCAGTGCTTCTTTGAGGGAGAGATGGGATCTAGGATACTTGTGTATCTGTAGTTCTGACCTTGTGATGACTTGCATGACTGTCTCCAAAGTCTCCCAGTCTCCCATAAGCTTGCCCCACTTTCTCAGTCAGTCCTGACATAGGCTTTGGGGCCAGTATTGATTTAGTTGGGGAAGATTAGATGTTCCATGCTGGTGTTGTAGGATGAGACTTTCTGTCTTGCTTCCTGTGCTTAGTTATCTGCCTTCATGGTACCTTGGCAACCTTGGCTGGGACTTTCGCTATCTGCTGCCAGGCCTGCTTGTCCACCTGCCAGCCTGTACCTCTCGCAGCGTTGCCCACGCTCTCCTGTGGCCTGATGCTGTGCTCTCCAGTTACTTCTGGTCCCTGACTTGGCTGGATTCCTTCCATTGGTAAATGCTGCTGGATAAACTTCCAAGCCATTCGTCTTAGTAGGCGTGTCTAATTTTCCAGGACGGCCCATTTTGTTGCTATGTGAACCCCCATACTAAAGTACTTGTGGACATTTCAGAAAGGACGGAGTTGGTTTGTAACATGAGCTTTCAAGAGAACTTATCTGCAGTGAGAAACCTTCTTATTGGAAACATATTGAGTGTTAATATTTTTGAGTTACAGTTTATTTTCAAACAAAAGTATAACCGCCACCTGGTGCCCTAAGAGTAGAATTTTTAATTTCTCATTTTGTGTGTCAATATCAGTTTCTTAATTTCATTCTTCATTTTGCATTTCATGTTATTTTGTCCTATTTAATTTGACAGTATAAATGGATTCTTTGTATATGGTACTGAAATATTACCTAGTTGAGTTCTTTCAATCTTATTTTTAAAGATTTTACTTATTTATTTGACAGAGAAGGGCACAGCAAGAGAGGGAACACAAGCAAGGGGAGTGAGAGAGGGAGAAGCAGGCTTCCCGCTGAGCAGGGAGCCCAGTGCAGGGCTCGATCCCAGGACCCTGGGATCACGATCTGAGCCAAAGGCAGATGCCCAGAGTTCTTTCATTTTTTAATTGTTACCAAGTGATTAATTCTTGTAAGTCAACAGAAGTAGCACTGTAGTATGACTGGTTAGAATTTGGTAGGAAATTTTATAAATTGATGCAGCCTTGGTAAAAAAGTGTTTTCCAGAGCATGCATTTTTGTGTTAATTAATTTTGTGCTTGTGAATTGTACTTCTAAGTATAAAGGTAAATGAGAGCAGTAAATTAGATTTTTTTTCTCTCAAATAATTCTGTCATCATACTGGTATCTTGAAGTAATTTTTCTTTCTTCTGAATTCCCATGCCTGATGGCTTATGTTATTTTTTTTGTATGAATATTCATTTTTTACCTAAAATATAAAAGTAATGTATATATAGTTTGCTAGCCCCCTGAAAGCAAATCTTACCTTTCTTCCACAGTCCTTGGCTCAGTGTGGGTTCACAGTGTATATTCGGGCTTTAATTAGTGTTTCAATAAAAATCAATCAGATGAGCTAGCATTAAAGTTTAGATTCAGAATTAATTTGTCAATATTTACAAAGATGTGGGTAATTAAAAGATAACTGCTTTCCTGCAGCTTCTTGTATCCAGATATCAGTATACATGATAAGTTTTTCTTTTCATAAATTGTTAAACATCATATTTAAATAGATCTTTCAAAATATAATTATCATTATATTCTGTATTTCCTTAGCACATGTGAGGCTTATCCAATCACAGAGATCTCAAACTTTGCCTTATTTTGGAACAAGTAGAAAATTTGATTCCTTATATCTTTTGTTTTAAAACCATACAGCAGACTTTATCTGTTAATAGTGGACTTATTCTTGGCACTACCTCAGATGTTTGAGGGGGAAGACAGTTTCGGCCTCAGCCATCCGTAGTGTTAAGGGGTTAGGACAGCCCAGATTCCAGTCTAGTTACTCAGCCATCGTACCTGGCGACAGTCAGCCCTGGAATTCCTCGTCCCTTCAAAATTTTTGTGTTTCTGAGTACAACCCTGTCAATATTACCTATAACATTCTTGGAAGACTGTGTCTGAAAGAAGGAAGAGTCTAGTGAAGAAGTGATTCTGCTGGATAGAAAAGGAAAAAAGAATGTTTGGGGAGATTATTGGTGGAAGGAGGAAAGCCAGAACTGTAGGAGGAGAAGTGATCAGGAGGCAGGTGTGACTGGCTGGCTGTTGTCAGGTGTGGGTGAAGCAGGGTTCCAAAGGTTAGGGAAAGGGGGATTGATGTGGTGGGGGTGGTTTTTTGTTTTGTTTTGTTTTCCCTGATGGGGATGTTTTTATAGGCTTTGGGTTTATTGTATTATTGGAGGTGGTATGTACCTCATTTTTTAACTATTTTCCCCAATATAAATTTAGTGTATTAATAAAACTACATTATTTTTAGTTCATTTTCTATGTATTATCTGTCACCTTTGTAGTTATCTGTGTAAAATTTGGGGGCAAACTTTCACCATTTAACAAATAAAGGAATCTTGATTATCACTTTTTCTTTTGCTATCAAAGAGACCTATAGTGATTAGCTTTGGTGAAGTTAAAAATTGGTACTTGGGTTATCACACTTAGCCAACTTTGCTGAAACTCTGCCCACCATACCTCTTTTTGTAGGAATGGCAGTAATAGTAGGAAGTAAGCCATACTAAGTAAAACAATTTTAATTTTTCTTGATATCATTGGCCAAATAGTTATGAGAAGACACCTATAGATTTTATAGGTCTGCTACCATGATTTCTGAGTGGAAATTTTACAAGTAGCTAATAATCTTTTTTATGTTAAAAATGGGTGGACTGAGGTATTAATATTCTATTATTAATCATTATTCAGACATAAGTGTGGCTTGTAAGTGCTCACCTAAGATAAGACATAATGTGTGCTTTGTGCTCAAAAAGGGCTAAAATGAGGTTGCTGGTCTCAAACATTTGCCAAGAACAGGTAGAAGCTAGGTACATTCTGTGAATAATGTATCTACTGTAAGGAGTTTATAAGTTTGATACCTGATACTGTGGCCTCCATGCTTTCACCTGTCTTTTGGCCTTGAACTAGATGTCTCTCTAGCCTGAACCTTCCCCTTCTTCCAGATATTTCTGTGGCCAGTTCCTGATATCCAGGTCATTGTGCTTATAGGCCTTCCTTCTTCTCCAGTTTACATTAGCTTCCTAGGCTCTGTTGGATCACACTTTTTGTTTCTACAATATAACTGATCAATACTTGATGTTTTCTTCTTCAGTTATTTCTCTCCTATTAGGATTTATGCTCCAGGACACTGTGTCTCTCATTCTCCTCTTTATCCCCAGGGTCTAGTTTGGTGCCTGGCACAAGGCAGGTGCTCAGAAATGTTCGCTAACTGAATGTGTATATTTTCTCATTCAGACCTTCCGGTGGTTATTTGTCATGGTGGTACTGTGGGAGTTGTTATAGGAGTAAATGAGAGTTGAGCCCTAAAACATAACAAATGGCTGTATGAAATTAGGGCTCTGGGGTTAATATGCTGTGGCTTCATTAAATCATCAGCAAAATTAAGTTAAGCTTTGTGATGGTATTTGCATTTTTGTTATATTGATTATACATTTATCTCCATTCATAAATATTAAAACCTGGCTAAAATCCCGGATTACATAGACAATTTCTTTTTTAAATTGACTTGGTTATTTTAAAAGAAAAGAAACATTTTCTGTATCACTGTTCAAATTCCATTTAAGGGCTTTTACAACAGCAGTATGGTTTAAAAATACCAAGGATGAATGTAGTTACATATTTTACAGATTACAAAGTTGGAAAAATAGTTAATAAACGACTACTACAAAGTTAATGAAAGTAGTTAATGAACAACCAATAGAAAGAATAAAGTTTTCATTTATATCCAGACTAAATCAAGAGTGTTCTTTTATTATCACATTCTGAATTTAGGTATAAATGAAAGAGCACAGAGCGTGTCAAGATTAGTTAGTATTTCATTTTACTTTTGGAAAGAGTCATTTACTTATACCTTCAGTATTTAGCAACCCCTGATAGTCGAAGGGATTATATGAGGTCATATTCTGAGGAAAAAAGTAACCACTTTTAAAGCTTGTCATTAAATTTGCCTTACTTAATATAATGTTTTTAGCAATCCTGAGCATACTGGTTATGTGCAGAAAAAGTTATCCAGGGATTATATTGATGTTAAAAATTAATATTTACAGTTAATATTTAAATTCCTGTTTTACCTTTGGTGTGTAAGTCCGGCTTATATAAATCATGTTATTCTTGTTACATGTCTATCAAATTTTAACGATTTTAAAGGTTTGGGGTGATACTTAGTCTCATTTACAAACTTAAACACCTTAAACATTTAAAACTCTTTGACTTAAATATTTTTCTGAGAACCAGCAAAATTCTTATACATCTCATAGATTAAACTTAGAAATACGGTGACTCTAAAGTTCCCCAATATGTCAACACTATGTATACAGAATTAGTTAGAAATGCTTACACTCATTGGTCTAAAGCAGTTACTCAGTTTTGTATTTTAATTGGAATTACAAGGCTGACTTATCACTCTAATAGGCCAAATTCTCTTAAAAGTTACAAATCCTTAAAATGTAACTTAACTTATTATTATAAAATGGTAATGATAGGAGTTTGGTTCTCCCAAATATTTTTTACATTTAATTATAAATCCCCTTAGGATTATGTCATCTCAAGTAATTTTCTCAACCTTTGAGAAGGTGTGAGGAATTTGAGCAGGATGCTTATCAGATTCTTGTCAGTTCCTTTCACAGATAGACTAAACTTTATTCATAGGTAAGAGGGCCATACTAAGTGCCTTCTTAACCACACAGCTCACATCCCTATTCTACTCATGTAGAGAATGCGGTCTATAGTATTTGGTTGGATTTTGTATTTCTTTGGCTCGTAAGATAATTAAATATCTTTTCCCCAAACTTGGAAGACCCTTGAAATTGATGGAATTAACTAACTTTTTTTAAAATGTCCTTTATGTCTGGCTGGAGCACAAAAATCTTACGGATATTGAAAATATCTGATAGAATGCTGGCATTCTCTCAAGACTTTGTTCAGTTACAACTTCCAAGGTCATTCTATACCTATTAAATGAAAGCAGTCAGTGAACTCTGTTAGTCTCTTGACCCTTCTTCAAGGGTTTGTGTATGTTCTCTGTACTATGGGGGAAAAAAAAGAAAGTGCTCTCAAAAGGTACCCTGTCACTAATCCTATGATATATCTTTATAAGCAGATAGCATCTGTTCCTTTTGGTTTAGGTCAAAATAAAATGAAGAGAGAATTCTGAAATCCTTTTAGAAAGTAGGAGAAGATTAAGGAAATAACACTCAAGTCCTACATTTTGTGAGGCATTTTACACTTATTATCCAACTTAAATTTATTTCATTCTTACCATATACCTGCCAGGGAGGCATTATTCGTTCCTCATAAAGTGTCTTTATTTACGGATAAAGAGATAGTGGTTCAGTGACAGTAACAACTTGACAGAGGTCATAAAACTATTAAATGGTGGAGCAGAGTCTGAATCTAGATCTGTTTTGGGTTCAGATCTCTTCCCCTGCCTTGTCAGAAGATAAATGAAAAAAAAAGGTGGGGGCGGAAGATGGTGTTTATATAAACAAGTTTCTTCTGGTTGATGCTTCCTCATATTTGCTTGCTTTCCCAGCTAGTATATTTAGAAAAGCAAAGTTGCGCGCATTTCCTGACTTGCCCCCATTGGGTTTTGTAGATGCCCTTGTTGTCAGGGAGTGATGCGTGTTCTGTGGACTCCGGAGTTTTTTCCCACTACATAAATTTGTTTTGATAGGTAAAGGGGAGAGTTGACCAGTGATATGAAACAGATTGTCTGGAGGGCAATCCTTTAAATTCACTCTCTTTCCATCTCTGATGTGTTCTTTTCTCCTTCCTCTGCTTCATAAGAAGGAAACAAAAGCGGACCAGTAACGTGACAGACTTGCACTTGAAGGGGATTAGGATATGCTACCCCACTTTGGTGTAAGGATTATTTTGAGCCGAAGGAAATTCAGTCAGCAGGTGCAGGAAGAGTTCTCTGTCCTCTCCTTACCCGCCTAAAAGCAGGGCATAAATTTCCTTTGTGAACATATCTGTCCTCCTGGACTGTGGGGAAGAAAGAGAGTGACTCTTCATCTCCGGATTTGGCGAGTTGGCACTGAGATGAGTCTGTCTAAGTAAACTTTATTAAAACAGTCCTTCCGGTAGTTTCCCCCATATATTGTATATTACTCAGAATTCATTGTCCCATGAAGTCTCAAACCCCTTTTCTTTGTTAAAATGTTATATAAGCCCCTGAGTCTAACTACTTCTTTGTTTTACTTCTTTTCTGTGACCTCTCATGCACCTAAGATACTAATAAAAATTGTATGCCTTGTCTCCTGTTAATCTCTTTCGTTATTTTAATTTACAGGCTAATCATTACTGAACCTAAGAGAGTAGAAGAAAAGTTTTCCTTTTTTTCCCTCTCCTCAACATCTAAAAGGGAAACTGGAGCCTTATGAGGGAGTTTCTTCTTCATATAACTGGGTTATCTTTTGACCGTATCAAATGTAACGCTTTTCAAAGCAGTATCATGACTAATATTATTCTGATTATCCAGTGATTTGGGTAAGACACGTTATTCCTATTTTATTAATATGTAAATTTAAAAAGTGAATAACCTAAGTCACTTAACCTCAGGCTAATTCAGAGTAGAAAATCTATAATCTTTTAAACAAAATGAAAGACTGGGGGGTTCCCTATAAATATAAAATTAGATTTAGGAGTGCCAGCTGGCTATCTGTAGGAAATTGGAGCATCTAAGGAGTTAAGGTTAATTTTAGAAATGACTGGTGCCCCCTTTGCAAAAACTACTTAGAAATATTTGTACCCACTATGGTAGCAAATAGTGCCAAATTTGGATGTAAATGGCTTCGTAGGCAGCAAATTACTATTTAAAGTTTGAGTTCAAGTATTTGGAAAATGCTTGCCCTAGCCCTTTAACACACTCTAGTTTTACTTGTGATTCGAGAGTGTGTCCTGGAACAGATTTTTATTGATACAACCAATGTATTTGGGCAGAGCCTGACAATCAGTATGTCAGAGAATGCTCATTTTGCCCTAATTTATGAATTTCATTGATTATTACAGAAATGTCTGAATGCTCATTATGTGCCCAATATGTATCTTGTAATAGATATATCAGATCTACTTTTTGAATCTTCAAAAAATTGTGGTTTTTAGGATGCAGACTTACTTTAGATTCAAATGAATTTCCTGGGGTTCATTGCAGCTCAGTGAATTCCCTACTCTTACCTTAAATCTAATCAACTATCAGGAGTGTCAGAACTCATTCTCCTAGAATCCTCCACTTTTTCTTACAGTCCACCTGGGTTTCCATCCTTTCTAGAGAACGAGCTTTTTAAAAATACTTGTTTATATCCAGTTCATCTTACATTCATCCATGCTTTATTTCTGTGCAACTTCTTGGTCCTGAAATGTGTAAAGCAAAAATATGTGCAACTCCTCAGATATGTTATTAATTAATTCCATTAAGGAGATACTGTTAACTCTAGTGGCTTCACTCTTGTTTGATTTTTAAGGACATTCTTGATAAAGTAAGATTTTTGGTGTTATTATATTGGATTGTCAGATGAAACTAGTGGGTTTCAAAAAATTCCCACTCACCATTTTTATAAATATTCTGAAAGAGTTTTACCCCTGTGTTTTACCCCTGTGATATATGACCCTAAATTGGATTTCTTTAACCTCTTCCTCATGAGAGAACCTTGCTTTTCTGTTTAAAGAAATGTAGAAGTTACTCCTCATAAGGAGAAAATATCTAGAAGTTATGTTTATAAGCATGTAGTATTCAAGTAAAAAAAAACAAACCTCAAGTTGAAAATTTAGATAAAGAGCAAAATCACCTTGCATTAAAAAATACATTGAAATTATGCATATGGATTCTGAAAAATAAACATACCTTCAATGCAATGAAATCTACCTTAATTTTAGGCTTGATCTTGGGAATCTGAGTGACTACAGTGTCATTGACTTGAGTATAAAGGGATGAAGTATGTTCCCACTGGAGTCAAGCTAGCATATTAATTTCTGTATCTGTAAGTTTCCATGTAGGCAAAGGACTTGCCACAGAATATCAGAATAGTACATAGCACCTCTTTGAGGAAGAAATTTTCTTTCCTAGATTTGCTGCTGCTTCATATATGCTTTCTGAGTAGAGAGTTTCCTTTTGAATATATGAAGGGGTAGCATTTAACATTCCAAATAGAAATCATTTAAATAGAGTAATAATCTCTATTCAGGATGCTTAAAGAATCAAGCATTCAGGTTTATAGAATCACATAGCCTTTACATGGGCAACCAATTCCCCAGACAGAAAAATAAAGTATCTTTACTATAAAAAAGTTTTGAATGTAGCATTTTTGTGCATGTGGGATGGAAGCATGACATTTTAAGCATTTGAAATGAATTTCAGGTTTGCCAATTAAGCAGCACTTAACTTGTATTGAGGAAGCATGGAATGAAAGTTTGTGAATGAGAATTTCCTAATTCGAATATGCCAAATAAATCAGTTTGCAACAAAGTTACTATATTTATAATAGTTTCAATGAGATATAATTCATACACCATGAAATTGTTTCTGGTATAGTCACGAGATTGCTCAACCGTCACAAGCAATTTTAGAAAGTTTCATCGCTCCTAGAAGGGATGTTATACCAAGCAACTGCCCTTGCTCCTATCACCCCATCCCTAGGCATCTTCTAATTTATTTACTCTGTCTCAGTCTTCCTGTTCTGCACATCTCATATAAACAGAATCATCAGGGATGCAGTCTTTTGTGTCTGGCTTAGTAAAATGTTTTCAAGGGTTTTCTGTGTTGTAATATGCATCAATATTTTATTCCTTTCTATGGCCAGATAATATTCCCTTCTATGGATATACCGCATTTACTTATCCATTCATCAGTTGATGGCCATTTGGAGTTCTTTTGCCTTCTTGGGTATTATGAATAATGCTGCTATGAATATTCACATATACATTTTTATAGGGACATAGGTTTTCATTTCTTTTGGATGTATGCCTAGAAGTGTATAATGAGTATTTTAAAACATAAATTTTCCATTGTTAAAAGGAAATAAGTTTCTAATGAACTGACATAAGGAAACATCTTTGAGTAGTGGAAATGGGTTTTTTAATCCCGGCTCTAGCATTTAAACCTTTTATATCTCTTATTTCTTATACAGCAAGTGAGGGTTAGACTGGAAGATCTCTGGCCATTTAAATTGTAAGGTATGGGGGGCGCCTGGGTGGCTCAGTCAGTTAAGCGTCTGCCTTTGGCTCAGGTCATGATCCCAGAGTCCGGGGATCGAGCCCTGCCAGCAGACTCCCTGCTCAGTGGGGAGTCTGCTTCTCCCTCTCTCCCTCACCCCTCTCTCACTCTCTTTCTCTAAAAAAAAAAAAAAAATCTATTAAAAAGACGCTGTAAGGTGTGTGTGTGTGTGTGTGTGTGTGTGTGTGTGTGTGTGTGTGTGTGTGTGTGGTCTTATTCAGCGAACATTTGCTAAGTGTCTACTCAGATTTGTGCCAAGACTTGGGGATAGTGCATCTTCAGAGGAGCTCAGAGACTAGTAGAAAGGTGGGAGAAGGGGAAAAAGGCAGAATTCATTAGTCAACAGATAGAAGCTGGTGCTATACATGCCCGGAGAATGGTAATCACTGAACGCTGGTGGACGGGTGAGCAGTGGTACCTTATCCATTGTGGGCCAGGGTGTGGGTGGAGGGGTGTCTGTGAAAATCCCTTGATGAAAATGATGCTTACACAATCCTCAGGAAGTCAGCTAACAGGATTAATGGGTAAATGACTTTTTATAACAAAAGTTTCTTGGTAATCATTTTGTGCTTAAAATTTTGGCTAAATGAATTGTTAAAGTTGACCAAGCAGGAAAAGACTGCAACACTTTTTTTTCCTTTACTACTCATTGCCAGACTTTGTAGTTATTTTTCTCATTGCAGAAGAATGTAAAACAAGCCGATTAAGCTTAAAAATAACTCTTAACTCTTACTTGAACTCTTGCTTCAACTATTCTAGTCACTTTAAAAACTATTTGGAATCAGCATGCGAGAACCGAACTTTCTTTTCAAGAAGAAATTAAATTTTATTGGCTTAATAATCATTTAATATTTTGGTAGTTAAATATCTCCTCACAAGGAAATGTCTGGAATGGTCTTGTCTGAGGGTCTCTTGATGAGAAGTCCTCAGAATGGAGTTGTTTGGGCTAGGAATGAAGCTCTATGTACTTCATAATCCTGGTCAGCGTCAGCCTGGGCATGGGTGGGATGGTGGTAATGAGCTTGAGTCTTGACTACAGCTTCCAACAGAGACTGTGATGCAGAGGCTGGGGACCAAGTGTGTGGAAGGCGACTTTCCTCCAGGAGACCTGCCAGGAGAAACCTTTTTTTTTTTTTAACTTTAAGGTGTGCAGTGTTTTGATTTGATACGTTTCATATTGCAGTATGATTACCACTGGGGCATTAGCTAACATGTTTATCATGTCCCATAATTGTCATTTCTTTTTTATTTTTAGCATCTTTAAGATCTAGCCTCTTAGCAACTTTGAGGAGTATAACACAGTATTGTTAACTGTAATCACAGTGTGTGTATTAGATCTCTAGAACTTAAACTTATTCGTCTTCTTACTGGAAGTTTATATCCTTAACCGAAACCTCCCTAATTCCTCCACCCCTCTGCACTCTGTTTCTATGAATTTGACTTTTTTTTTTCTACACATGAGTGAGATCATATAGTATTTGCCTTTCTCTGTCTGACTTACCTCACTTATCATACTGTCCTCACGTTCTATCTGTGTTGTCACAAATGGCAGAGTTTCCTTCTTTCTCAGGGCTGAATGATATTCCATTGTGTGTGTGTGTGTTTGTGTGTATCACAGTTTTATCCATTCATCCACTGACGGACGGTTAGGCTGTTTTCACATCCTGGCTGTTGTGAATAATGTTGGAGTCAACATGGGAGTGCAGATACCTCTTTCACATCCTGTTTTTATTCCCTTTGGGTAGATACCCAGAAGTGGAACTGCTGGATCATAGGGCAGTTCTATTTTTAATTTTTTGAGGAACCTCCCTATTGTTTTGGATATTGGCTGCTCCAGTTTTCATTCTCAGCAGTGCACAAGGGTTCCTATTTTCCACATCCTCGCCAACACTTGTTACCTCCTATCTTTTCAATGATAGCCAATCTAACAGGTGTGAGGCGATACTTCCTTGCTGTTTCGATTCGCATTTCCCTGACAATTAGTGACTTGTCGGCCATTTGTATGTCATCTTTGGAGATATGTCTATTCAGATCCCCTCTGCCCGTCTCTAAAATCGGATTTTTTTGTTACTGAGTTTTATGAGTTATTTTTATATTTTGGATGTTAACACCAGAATATGGTTTGCACGTATTTTCTCCCATTCTGTAGGTTGCCTTTTCATGTTGTGTATTGTTTCCTTTGCTGTGCAGAAGCTTTTTAGTTTGATGCAGTCCCATTTATTGATTTTTGCTTTTGTTGTGAGCATGCAGTTTTCTATTCATTTTATACAAGCAGGTGAAGTGTATGCAACTTTGGAATCTTTCACATACGGTAATCTTTAGAAATCATGGTGATGTTACTGTAGGAGTATTTGCAAGCTGTTGTGGGCCACTGGAGAAACAAAACAACAACCAAAAAAGGTGAGCTAAGAGTTGTTCTAACTTGTAGAAGCAATAATCTAGGTGAAGTATAAAAAAATCTTTTTTAGTGCTATTAAAAAGGAAAATACAGTGGAATTTGTTCATAAATTGAAATTTCCAGGCTTTTGAAATTAGTCAGGATATAAGAATTCTTTCTTCTCCTCTCAAGTTTTTCCTTGTCTTTCGCTAACCATCATTTCCTTTAAAATTTGGTTTAAAGCTCTGCCTTGAAGGAAGTCTTCCATCATTAAAAACTTCCCCCCTTGGGCGCCTGGGTGGCTCAGTGGGTTAAAGCCGCTGCCTTCGGCTCAGGTCATGATCCCAGGGTCCTGGGATCGAGGCCCACATCGGGCTCTCTGCTCAGCGGGGAGCCTGCTTCCTCCTCTCTCCTCTCTCTCTGCCTACTTGTAATCTCTCTCTCTGTGTCAAATGAATAAAAAAAAAAAAAATAAAAACTTCCCCCCTTTTTTTTCCCTTGCATACTGACCTACGATTAATTACCTAGTTTGTAGTCTCATAATGGACTGATTTAAAATAAAAGTACAGAGATATTTCTTCCCAGGCCAGTGAGAGAGGCACACATAGAAGGTGACTGTGGGACATGAAGACAACACTTCATTTTAATTCATAAATGCAGCTATCTGTATTGTCATACATCCTTGTTTTTGTACATATTATTTCAAGGTCTTATTATTATAATTAGGCAGTTTGTCTCTTCTGAGCTTTAGTTCCAAATCTGTAAGTGGGTAAGATTCATATTGACCTCAGCTTTCATGATTTATTACATTGATGCAAATCAAACATAGAACAGGGAGAAGGGAAACAACCTTTTGTAGATGAAGCAATGCATTCTTAACTTATGCTGTTAAGACTTTTTTTTTTTCTATAACTGTGACAGGCTGCTCATTCTCTGGCAATGACCTCTACCTTGGCCCTGACTCAGCTAGTATGATGGCTCTTTGTGAAAATATTTTCTCAACCTTCAATTTGTCACAAGTAGCTGGGCATTATCCCATGAATAATAGATCTATGATTTTTCTAGCATTAGCGGAGTAGCTGGGATACTAACTTGTTCCAGCTGTGTTTCCTGGATTTGGTTTTACTTCTCAGGAACTGGTCTTGCTGCACAGGAAGAAAATGAATGGCCAGTTGAATAGATTGCAGTAGGTGTGTACTGGCCTGGCCCTGAGGAAGATTAATCTGAAGATAGGTTGAGAGCACTTGAAATACTTCAGGCTTTTGATGATCTAAATATTGTATGTCACCATATCATGGGGTCAGGTAGCTACAGTGTTACCAACAGAAAGACCAAATCTTACATAGAGGACTTGCCAGAAAGTTGTTCCATTCTGAATTTAATACACACTTTGATTCCAAGTTCCATGCTCTTTCCAATCCATTGTAGTATGTAAAGACCAATGAAGTAAATAGATTTTTAGTGGAGAACAAATAACTGCCTCCTGGACAAGATAATTAAAAAAGAGTAGAAATTACTACTTTTCCTTACTGTTTCAGTTATTTAGAGATTTCAATTCCTTCATTTTTTGTTTTAGGAGATTTTTGTGCCTTTACTTAAATGCTGTGAAAACGAAGAACCACCACAAAACAGAGTAAAAAATATATCTACTGCATTATAAAAGTAATGTTTGTGCTTGTGTATTTTTGTTATTGTTGTTTACCAAGGTATTTTTTTACATTAGGTTATAAAAGCCTCTAATTAGAAAGGCCAAACTTTTAATCCAATGATGCTGAGTCTTATACTGTGTATTGAAGAAGTGTAGGATTTTAGATCTGTAGAGTGGGAGGAGAAGATCTTTCTAGAATAAAGTCATGTTTTGAGGAGAGCTGGAGTTAGTTGATTGTGTATTTGATGCTAGCCTTCGGATTTGGACATATGGAAGGTGGGGGGATCATAAGGACCACTATTGCCTATTGTTGAGTAAGGGAGGGATTTTTTTAAAAGTGCTTTGGTAAGATTGTTGTTTAGAGGATGTAGAGTGAATGGAAGGCTAGGAGAAAGTCTGAAAGCAATTGCAATAATGTGATGTGTTGAGAGCCACGAGGGGCTTGGGTCTCAAGCTTTCCCTTGACAGATACAAAGATAAGAGAGGAGTGGATGTTATAGATTTGGGGGAGTTCATCTGTCAGTGGTGGAGTATGTCAGACTAAGATGAATACAATCATTGAAGTGGAGTTAGCATTTTGAATCAGGTTTTGTGATTGGAGTAGAGGGTTCATGGGGGATAAGAGAGAGATAACTTGGGATAGATCAGATTATAAGAGGTCTCAAAATTAGGAAGATGAGTTTTAATTGTGGTGTGCAAGTCAAGACAAATTATAGAGCAGGGAAACCAAAAATGGTGTTTGAGAAATATCAATTTGAGCAGTTGTTGACATATTTAGGAAACGGATTGTGCTTCTAGGTTCTTAGAGTCTGGCTGCAATAGGATTTGCGAGAGGAAGGGTGTGTGATATTAGATCAGCTGAATGAGTTAAGGATGAATCTTCTCTAGAGGTTCTCCAACTTGAATGTGGTTAAGAATCACCTGCAGAGCTAGCTAAAAATTCCCAGATAACACCCTTTGAGGTTCTGATTTTAGAAGGATGGGTAAAGGTCAGAAATCTGCATTTTTAAAGGTACTCTTGGTAATTGTGATGTACATGGCACACAAAAGTTTCCAGTTAGAGATACCTGGATAATCATAGACTAAAAAACAGAAATTAGGGGAGTAATTCTGTGCAGCAGATGGTGAGTTTGGTTTTGGACAAATCAAGTGTGATATTTATATGCTACAGTGAGTTTGATGGCAGGACGTCCAAGTGGAAAGAGCTGTCCCATAAAAATAGGTCCTTGCGTTGGCTAGAGTGTGTTGTCTGGCTGTGAGAGTGGATGATGCATCCAGCGGAAGGGTATTGGAGAAAGTAGGACCTTTTCTTCTGATTAATTTACCTCAGAAACACCAGGGCACCAATGAATCCCCTTAGTTAAGTCAATATAACACAGCTTCATTCTTCTTTTTTCTTCTAAAAGGACACTGACATTTCTTGTTTTATTTTCTTAATTCCTGGGGAGTATACATAAATGTCTTTGGCAGAGTCCTGCTGCTCTTGACATAGCTAACAGTATTTTCAACCACTGTAGACAGCTGTTTTAGCTATTCAGTTGGGACACATTAAAATAATTCATAAATAAATAAAGTACTGTTACTAATTAGAGTACTAATCTGCGACAATATGCCCGTGACTTATTGGCTCTATGCCCTCTACCTCCTTACCTATTTCAATGTAGGCATTGACGTTGTTGTGTTAATGGTATCTGAGATATCCCTGTTTATAAATAGTTCTCGAGCTGTACTTTTCAGGACCCCCAGAAAAATTTTCAGATAATTTTTGTTAGTCTCAAAAATTAATTCTAACTTCTTTTAACTTGGAAAACAAATACTCTGTTGCAATGTTTAAAAGAGTCTGGATATATAAATTGCTCTGGTCTCTAAATCAGCCAAGTAGTGACATTGTACTTCAATCCCGAAATTGATATGAATCACTGGGTTAAAGGAAGTTTAGTTTAGTCCATTCACAGAAGAAAAAAAAAATAGCCTGGTCCCTTGAAGCCCTTCTTTTGGCTTTGCTGCAGATTTTATAAAATGTTAAGCAAGGTAATTCACCTCTGGACAAGTTGGAGGTCTTTAAAACGGTGATATCTGAGTGGAAGAGGTTGAATACAAAGTGACTTACTCTTAAACGTACTCAGAAATGCCATGGGCCAAATTGAATCCCATGAAACCTAACCTATATGCAGATAGTTTCCAGCGTATGAGCCAATTGTGTTTTAAAAGTTTATGTGTAAGGCAGCTGTTTGGAACTCAGAACACATTTTTTTTCTCTCTCTTACTGAAACAGTATAAAAAAGTATTGGCTGTGTTCCCAGGCCAGCTCACAAATCTTTTTAACCCCAAATGTACCTTAAGTTTTAACTGTATGGTTCAGTTTCATTTTATTAATTTTTTTTTTGCTTCTGTGGGAAAATACACCCCAAATCAGTGGGAAAGGAATAGGTTATCTTTGCCTAGCTGGGTTAAGAGTCTTCTCAGAAGATGTCACTGGTTAAGCTGGGAAACAGTAATTTATTAAGTATTCATTTGTAGAAAGCTATCCTCTCCCATTATAAAGATGCGCTTGTCAGTTATTCCTTCCCTTGATGATTACCGTTTCAGAAAGATGGCTTCAGTTTCTCACTCTTCTCTTTATTTACTTTCTCTCCTTTGTCCTCTTCTCTCCCCAAATGTGGTTCATTATTAAGTGCATGTTCATAAATCAGGGGTTCCCTGTAGCAGATTGGGCTGTAAAGTATCTAGTGCTCCTGTATCTCTTAACCAGAATTAATTAATAGGTTCAGTCACTTTCTGTCTTAAATGAGGCTGGTGAGAGCTTATGATGGAAGACTTTTTTGGGAAATTATCTTTTTTGGCAAGGATGATGATGTTTGGTGTTGTCCAAGGCAAAGAAGTGGTCAATTATCAATGACTTAAAATTATGTGAAATATTATTTTCTTATTTATTATATTGGATTTTAATTATTTGAATTTCGGTGAATTATTTCTATTATAATTAACCTGTTTTATTCTTAACCCATATGTCGTTTTGACTGGTCATGGTTGTTGACTATGTATTCATTTAATGAAAGGGGTTCTATAAAACAATGATTAAGGCTCTTTTATGTTCAGCCTTAAGGAACGAATTACCTTGATGGGTTTGCTGTTGTTTTGAGTGGAATTGAGGATCTAGAACCTCTCATTCATTCATTCATTCATTCAGTTATTCATTCCACATATATTTATTGAGTGTATGTCAAGTTCTTTTCTGGATAATGGAGATATTACAGTGACTGAAACAGATATGGTTCCTTCCTATATGTAGCTTATATTCTTGCTGGGAGTACAGAGAGAAAATGATAACCGATGAGTAAATATATAATGTGTCTGGATATATTGTAAAGGTCTGGATATATTGTAAAGGTGACTCCCACTTGGGTAACAGGTTGGCTGTGGTGTCTGAGAGTCAAGGTAACATTAGCAGAAATTTTGACTTAAGCAACCTGAGGTATATAATTGCCTTTCCTTATTTTGAGGAAGACGGCAGGAGAGGGGGGCTCGGAAGTATTGGTATGAATCAAGAATATGGTATTATGTATTAAATTTGAGGTACCCGTTAAACACTGACATTGAGATATTCAGTAGGCAGTTCAGGGGAGAAGTGTGCATTGGAGACGGAAATTTGGCAATTGTCACCCTAAGAGTGGATATTAAAAAAAGAGGCCCATGCTATGAGTCCTGGAGCGCTCCATCATTGAGGAACTGGGCAGATAAGGAGTCAGCACAGAAGATGAAGAAGAGCAGCTAGTGAACTTCAGGTAGAATGAAGTAGTCAGTGCCAAGTTAGAAAATGTTTCAAGGAAAAGGGAATGATCAATTCTGTTAAACGTGTGTAGAGAACTGACCATTGATTGAGCAACACTGAGGACACTGGTGACTTCTGATGAGTACTTTTCCTGTGAGATAGAGACAAAAGCCTGAGTTGGGTGGGTTTAGAAAAGAGAGTTTAAAGGAGAGAAATGAAAGCCAGGTATGCAGACAGTCGACAGTGAATTCCAAAGGGTGCAGTGCAGCATTTCACGAGCCAAGGAAGTGTGGGGGATGAGACAAAATCAGGGAATAGAGTGTGCATTATTGGGATGAGAGACCAGGTGATGAAGAACAACTTGGGTTCCTTGAGATTCTTTTAAGGGTGAGTGATGTGAAGTGGAGTAAAGGATAGGATGTGTTTAGCCTGATGGTTTTCCAAGTAGATTGTGATGCAAAGCCAGTGAATGTGGAGGGGTAGGAAAGTGTGGGGGTCTGGCCAAGGTCACCTAGACCTCTGGGTTGCAGCCTTGTTCTTGGCCAATAAAATGGTTTCTTATAGAACATTTCTTATAGAACTTTGACAGTAAAGTTGCTCTAGTTTACCTGAGATTGAATTGTACCAAAAAGCCAAACTGTGGCTATCTGTGTAACTGTAGAGCCCCCCCCCTTTTTTAAATCAAGTTACATTATAAAACAGACTAGATTTTTGTATGGCACATCACTGGCTATTGAAAGAATAGATGCTTGAAAGAATGAATAAATGTTATGGGTTCTCTTTTCAGTAAGTTCCTTAGATAGATAATTTTATGTATTTATGAATAGCATTTTTCCTATATACATTTACTTGTTTTTTCAGCAGTTGTTTAAAAATTCTACGTTGCTACTTCATTCCTCAATATTTTTTCTATCTTGGCCTTTTTTATGGGGCTGCACTCATTTTCATTCAGTGAAGTTTTGCTGAGTCCTTCTCTCTGAAATAAACATATTTAAAGTGAAATCATGACCCGGAATAAGTTTTCTGAGTACTGTTTTAACTTTTCAGTTGAATTCTGGAATTTCTAGAAATTTAAGACTAATTCTTTTTTCAGTATCCATTTGATTTAGGTGTTCAGAGTGGGGATTCCTCTTAAACATGAGAATTTTTAATGATAGAATTTAAATTTATGTTGCTTAATGGAGCTTTCTGGCAAATTCTGCAGGAAGAAATGATTCTCTTACTATTTACTATTAGAATTGACTTGTTCAAGCAAATTCCTGCTATTTCCTAAGTCAAATCTGTCATACATTTGTAATTCCAGATAAAATTTTTTAGTTTTTCAGCCATAAATTTCATTAATTCCTGTTTAATAGTACCTAGGCACAGTCCATCCTTCTCCATCCGCATGTCTTTGTAGGATGCCATGGCCACGAATCAGTGCTGTCTCATGAATTCTGTTGGAGGTCTCTCAATGGGATGTGTGATTTGAGTGTATTACCCTTAAATTTTTATGGAAGATAATAAGTACTGATACTAAATGCTATTTAGCAAATGGATGCAAAGGGTTGACAGTAATTTTAGGTTACTTAAAGATAATGTGGTCTTAAAAAAATTTTTTTTTAGAAAGCTGCTTTCAGTTGCCTTATAGTTACTTGTAATCTGTTATTATCAAGGTCACCTCATGGAAGATTTCCAAATATTCATTGAACCATGTATTGCTATTACCTCTTAGTTGTCCATAGAAGAGATATGAGATTCTGTGGTGTCCAAGGTGGAAGAGTAAGGGTCATTACTCAGTGTTTGTCGTGAATGGTAACTGTGTAGCTCCCATATCCAAAGCCAGTTAGTGAATAGTGGAAGCCACATTCTAGCTTGATGTTATGTAGGCAGACAGAACTCTCAATGATCTAATAACTGGAAGACAATGGTAGTTGTGTATAATTCATACTGGTTGAAATGTAAAAATTACTATCTTTTGGCTTTGACTACCTTTTAGTACATACCCATGAATACTGAAGTATTAGATCTAAAAATTAATCCTTGTGAAGAACCACTGGTGTAATTGTTTAGATCAATGTTTTTTCCAAAAATTTGATCACGACTCATAGCTTGTAGTTAGAATTAATTCTACATTCTTTTTTTTTTTTTTTTTAAAGATTTTATTTATTTGACACAGAGAGAGAGATTACAAGTAGGCAGAGAGACAGGGAGAGGAGGAAGCAGGCTCCCTGCCGAGCAGAGAGCCCAATGCGGGCCTCGATCCCAGGACGCTGAGATCATGACCTGAGCCGAAAGCAGAGGCTTTAACCCACTGAGCCACCCAGGCGCCCAGAATTAATTCTACATTCTAACCTGGTGTACCATCTCACACATTCATGTGTGTGTATATGTATGTTATGTGTAAGTACATAGGCGTCATATGTGCATATATGTGTTAACAATTAGTTATGTAATAGGTGATATATATAGATATATAAAAGTTTCATGGAATACTTAATCTTTGCATCATGCAGTACATTAGGATGTTTTCATTCTAATCAATTTTTGAAAAACATACTGTACATGAACTAAATTGATTTCCTAGCCCATTACTGGGTCATGACTGGCTATTGGAGTAATCCCGGCCTAGCTGATCTTCAGGGTGCCCCACAGCTGTGGAATGTTTGTTTCTGGTTCCTGTGAGAAAGGTGGTACAAGTATTGAAGGTTCACTTTGAAATTTACTAATCTTAAGGAAGTAATCTTCACCACCAGATAATTTAAGAAACACAACTTGGGGTGCTTGGGTGGCTCAGTTGGTTAAGTGGCTGACTCTTGATTTCAGCTTGGGTCATGATCTCAGGGTTGTGAGATTGAGCCCTGGGTCAGGCTCCACATTTAGCGGGAAGTCTGCTTGAGATTTGCTCTCTTCCTTTCCCTTTGTCCCTGTTCACTCCTTCCCTGTCTCTTTCTCTAAAGTAAATAAATCTAAAAAAGAAAAAGAAAGACTTATGTCAGAGTCATTTACTCATACAACTAATCTTTACTGAGTGGCAACTCTGTGTCAGGCTCTGAGTTAACCACCTCATATTCTAAGGTGAAGAAACAGAGGCTGTCTCTGTCTGTAGCTCTGAGGAGCTTCCATGTAGTGGAAGAGAAAATAAACAAGTGAGAAATATAAATTGCCATGGAGCTATGGGAGAGAATGATGGAAGATGGTTGCTTGCTCATAGTTCTAATCACCTTATTTATGTATCGTTGGAAGAAGGAAGATGGTAGCTGGAAGCCTAGGTTTTTGGCCCCAGGTGTCTGATTCTGTTTGTCAGGTAGGGTACTCTCCTCTCCATATCCCCTCTTAGGCAGGAGGTCTAATGCACAATTTTTTTTTTAAAATACTGATTCTTAAAAAATAATTTTGGGAATTTTTTTGCTTTGTACGATAGATAATTTTCTTTTCTGTTTAGTATTTTCACATAATATCCTCATCTTAGGTGGTTTCCCATGGCTAGCGTATTCATAATATATATGTACATATGTGTGTATATATATTCTAATGTAAACACTTTTCTGCTTTTGATATTTTCACACTAATAACCATTTTCAGAAGCAGTCCCGAAGAAAGATTGGGGTTGTTGCAAATTGTTGCTATTACAGAGGAGGGTTTCTTATGAATGAGAGTGTTTCCCTACACTCCTCTCCTTCTATATATGAAATGGAATCATAAAATGGTCATAGTTTCATGTTTAATTTTACTGGCTGTGAAGGTATATGAGAACGTTTTGAAAAAAAATGACATTGAAGATGATTTGGTAGATGGGAGGTGGGGAAGTGATAGCCCTTTTCAGGTTTTCAACAGAAGAGGGACCATAGAATTTTTTAAAGCTGTGGAAACTGACTTGAGATCAGCAGGTGGAAAATACAATGGGGCAAATTTTGATGGATAGAGAGGAAACTAATAACCTTTTCTTGGTTGAATAATATTGGAATAATATTGTTAGATAGGTTCTTTCAAGTTTGTACCTTATCTTTATCACTACTGTTACCTTCCTTTTAGTTAAGCCTGTAGCACCGTTGCTCAAATTCTAGAAGGACCTGGTCTGTTTTCTCTCCCTTCTTCAATATTTCATGCACACCCACCTGATTTTGTGCTCTATCACAATAAAATATTAAATGTGGTGTCACAGATGGATTAAAATAATGATATTCAGAGGAGAGATGAATGATTCTGACTTTTGAATAGAATGTATACTTCTAAAAAGCTGATGCTTCTGCAACCTAAGTGCCCATTGATAGGTGAATGGATAAAGGAGATGTGGCATACACACACACACACACACACACACACACACACACACTGGAATATTAAAAAGAATTTAAAAATCCATAAAAAAGAATGATATCTTGCCATTCATGACAATATTGGTGGACCTAGAGGGTTTCATGTTAAGTGAAATAAGACAGAGAAAGACAAATACCATATGATTCATTTATATGTGGAACCTAAAAAACAAAACAAATGAACACACACATACACAAACCAAATGACAGAACAGACTCACAATTACAAACTGGTGGTTCTAGAAGGGAGGGAGGAGGGAGATGGCTGAAATAGGGGAACAAGGTTAACAGGTACAGACTTCCAGCTATAGAATAAGTAAGTCATGGGGATGAAAAGTACAGCATAGGGCATATAGTCAGTAATACTGTAATAACGTTGTATAGTGACAGGTGGCAACTACACTAATGGTGAGTGTGGCATAATGTATAGACTTGTTGAGTCACTATGTTGTACTTCTGAAATTAATATAACATTGTGGGTCAACTATACTTTGATTTAAAAAAGCTGATGCTTCTAGTTTTAGATAATTCTGGTTTGTCTTTCTAGAAATTGCATTGGTTTGTGTAAAATCTTTAATGCCTAAAATCCAACCAAGTGTAAGATGACTAAGTAGAATTTGAGTTTTGAGCATTGATCTTTGGCTTACAAACTGTTTTCTTAACTGGCTATCAGTTGGGCCATTCTTTTAACCATGAACTATAATAATCTACATGAACAGTCTGGTTCCTTGGTGAGCTCAAACTGAGAGGCCAGTGAGATTTACTGGGATAAGTACAATATCTGCAACTGGATAGAAACTGATGAGATATCAACAAGAAGACAATAGCAGGTAGTTGACAAAGTAAGAGATATTTATCTTTTGAAACTTTTTTCTCTTTTAAGCCTAGCTTTGGCTGTGCCTCTGCTGTTTATGTTAAACAAAATAACTCATTTTATTCAGCAGAGCAATAGGATTTCATACTTTGTTTAAAAGAAGAAAAATTGTGAATTCATGGAAACTATAAAAATAGTTGAAGAGTTGGAAATCGAATCTTATTAAGAAAATCATATCTTAGCTATAGAAAAAGTAATACTTTTTGCATTGAGTTTGACAGCAGAATATTTTCTCCAGTAGAAATCAAGACATGTTCATATCCTTTGAGCTAGTAGTTCTCCTTCTTATAGTGTATATAATATAAATAATCCAAAAGGAGAATATTCTTTTTTTATAATATATATTATTTTATTACAGGGGAAGGGAGGGAAAACTGGGAAGAAATCAGAGAAGGAGACAAACGAGGGGTATATTCTTTATATCATTATTTATACTGCATTATTTATATGTGTGAACACATATGTTTTACCATGATATATGTATCCTTATTGTAGAGTGTAATATTTTACATATCTTTTCTAAATGCTATATTATATAATGATTAATAGAGATATGTATGGGATTATCATAGCAACATGGGTCATATAAAAATACTTTAGAGGATAAATGTAGGAACCACTTTTTTATGAACCATTTTTAAATTCCCCAATAATGCTCTTAACTTTTGAAAACATCTTTAGAATAGCTTTTTTCCCTTTTGACCCGTTTTGCTACATTTTTACCAATTGCTCCTCATTACATACCAGTGTGGTGTTATTCAGAGTGCTAGCTTTATTCTTGTAAAATATTAATTGCCCCTTGAAATACAGCTCTCTTGTATTCTCAACTATTTAATATTTTAGCTTAAAGGCGTGAAGACACATCCTTTTGTGTATAAATTTTTGCTTGTTGGATTTAAAAAAATAGCGAGCACAGTAAATACTTCATTTGGGTCAAAGGTTCATTACCCTTGACATTTATGGGCAAGAAGCCTAGGAATTTGTCATCTGTATTTCCAGATGGGAAACTCTTACCTTCTGATACTTGGTCTTTATTACATGTAAAATATCAGAAAATGTTAGAAGCAGATGTTGGGGATATGTGGATATGACCCAAATGTGTATATTGCAGCCCTGGAGGAAATAGCTCAGTTAAAACAAACAAACAAACAAACAAACAAACAAACAATCAAGCAAAAATCAAGAATATTGAAGTCCTTTTATAATTTGATTATAGGACTTTCATATCTTCTCATATTCTAGTATTTATTTTAGATGTTTGTAATTTAACTGTTTAAGAAGAAACTTACCCAGTGTTTAAAAAAATTTCTGGATCAGAGGCCTCTTCAGCAGTTTTGTAAATTTTTTTTAATGTTTCCAAATGGTGTGTATTTAAGTAATTAGTGAATTGAAGAGATGAGCCAATTTTCAGCAGATCTTATTAGATTAGAAAGCCAGGCTAAATAATTCCTATTGAATATAAAAATAGGACTTGAGTATCTGAATTATGTGGGTAATTATTTGTTACAGTTTCTTAACCTTTGTTGAAAGCAGTGGAAGAGTGTAATGAGAAACTTCTATTTTATAAAAAAAATGATGGGGAGAGAAGAGAGGTGAACAGACAGAACACAGGATTTTTAGGGCACTGAAAATACGCTGTGTGATATTCTGATGGACCTGTGAGATTATGCATTTGTCCAAATCCATAGAACATACACCAAGAGTAAATAAGGTGAACTATGGACTTTGAGTGATTATGGTGTGTCAACGTAGGTTCATCCTTGGTAACAAATTATTACTCTGGTGAATGATGTTGATAATGGGGGAAAGCCATGCATCTGTGGGGGCGGGGGGTCTATGAGAAATCTCGATACCATCCTCTCAATTTTGTTGTAAACCTAAAACTGCTCTTTGAAAAAAGACTTAAAAAAATGAAAATAAGAAATTATGAGTCAAAATATATGTTGAGAGGAGAACATTCTTTAGGTGTCAAGTAGAATAGATGTAACTCAAATCCATGTACTTTTCCTTATCCTAACATCTTGGAGTGACTGACACTGTCTCTCTACCTCCACCCCCTCAGGTGGTGGTGGTGTATTACCCTGCAATTCTCATATTGCATAACTCCTGATTTAGTCAGATATTTTCAGGGCTTAGCTGTTCAGTACTTTTAAATTTGCCTTACATCTTTTAGGTTATTTACTTCTTTATCAAACTGGTGATTAAATATGGCGATCCTTTTGACTCTACAAGGGAAAAGAATCAAGGCAAATGTAACTAACCCCCAAACAATGGTTTATCTCAGTTTTAAGGAATCTTTTAGTCCAGGGTGAATACTTGTTAGGAAACATTGCTGGCCCTTATACCCAGATTCTCTCATTTAGGTCTGAATGTGGCCTAGATTGTACATTTCTGACAAGTTTTCAGGTGATGCTGCCTGCTGCTGGTTTGGGTAGCACTCTGAAAAAGAGCACCGCTTTAGCATGCATACTGTACAACACATTGGTAAAGTTTCAAAGAAAAAAGTCAAATCATCACCCTCATACAATGTACAACCATGAATTTTATACTTCTTGAACACATATCAAAACATTATTTATTTATTTATTTATTTAATTTTTTAATTTTATTTTTATTATTTGCCCAAGGGGTACAGGTCTGTGAATCATCAGGCTTACATCTTTCACAGCATTCACCAAAGCACAAACCCTCCCCAATGTCCATAACCCATCCACCCTATCCCTACCCTCCCACCCCCCAGTAACCCTCAGTTTGTTTTATGAGATTAGAAGTCTCTTATGGTTTGTCTCCTTCCCCATCCCATCTTGTTTCATTATTTTTCCCTCCCTACCCCCCACAACCCCCCACCCTGCCCCTCAAGTTCCTCATATCAGAGAGATCATATGATAATTGTCTTTCTCTGATTGACTTATTTCGCTCAGCATAATACCCTCCAGTTCCATCCATGTCGTTGCGAATGGCAAGATATCGTTTCTTTTGATAGCTGCATAATATTCCATTGTATATATATACCACATCTTCTTTAAAACATTATTTAAATCATAATTAAGAGGGAACCAGGCAGATGTTATAGCCAATTTAAAGAAGAGGTCCAAGAAATTAAGATTTCTATGGTGTAAGGAAATACTGAAGTGAATTTACAAATGGCCAGGAAATTGGCCTTTTCTATTTGGAGTCAACTGAACCTCCACTGGACAGAATGTCTGTGAACAAAAATAATTTACATTGCTCTCAGTTACCTATGACAATCAGTTGTTTACAATCACTTGGAGTTGTAAAATAGCTCAAAGTCAACAGACTAGAATCAGATAACAAGGCAGGGTGTGCACAACCAAGTCCATTTTTCCATTGGTGCATACTGTATTCTTTTTTCTCATCTCCAGTTTCTTAGAGTGCTTTACTGTAAATATCCTAAAAAGAAAGTGTCAAACTGTTTTCCAAAATGCTTGTACCACTTCCCATTTCCACTAACAGTGTATGAAATTCCAGTTCTTTTACTTCTGCAACGACACTTGATGTGGTCAGTCTTCTTAATTTTAGTTATTCCAATAAATGTGTAAATGTGTAGTAGAATGTTATTATAGTTTTAATTTTCATTTCCTGAATGACTAATGATGTTGTGCAACTTTTAATGGGCCTTTTTTTCCTTGTCATTCATATATCTTATTTTGCAAATGTGATAGTATATTTTCCTAATTCTTACCGTTAAGTTTTATTTTTTTATTTCTTTTTTTTAAAGATTTTTTATTTATTTATCTGACAGAGAGAGAAAGATCACAAGTAGGCAGAGAGGCAAGCAGAGGGAGAGGAGGAAGCAGGCTCCCCACTGAGCAGAGAGCCCCATGTGGGGCTCAATCCCAGGACCCTGAGATAATGACCCGAGCCGAAGGCAGAGGCTTAACCTACTGAGCCACCCAGGCGCCCCACTGTTAAGTTTTAAAAGTTTTTTTAAAATATATTCTGGATACAAGCCCTTTATGAGATACATGCTTTTGTAAATACTTGCTCCTAGTCTGTGGCTTGTCCTTTTATTCTCTTAATAGTGCCTTTTGGATAGAAGAAGGTTTTTAATTTTGAGGTCTGGGTTAGCAGTTTTTTCTTTTAGGAATCACCTTTTGATTCATAAAAAGATTTCTTAAATATATTTAAGAAATCTTTGGTTAACCCAAGGTCACAAAAATATTCTCCTATGTTTTCCTCTTGATTTTTATAGTTTTTGGTTTTACTTTTAAGTGCATGTTGCGTGCTGTAATTTTATATATTCTGTGAGATAGTGTTCTTTTCTTTTCTTATGGATATCCGGTTGTTGTTCTACCTTTTGTTGAAAAGACTACCCTTTTGCTACTGAATTGCCTTTGTCAAAAGTCAGTTGTCCATACATATAGTTTTATTCTGGACACTGTTCTGTACCCCTGATTTGTCTTCTGTTTGTGTTGATACCACATTGTATTGATTACTGTAGCTTTATAAGAAGTCTTTAAAAAATATCAGAAAGAATTAGCCTTTCAGCTCCTTCTTTTTTCCAAGTTGTTTGGCTCCAGTAGGTAGTTTACATTTCCATGTGAATTTTAGAATTAGCTTGTCAGCTTCTATAAAAGAGACTACTTCTGTTTTGATTTGAATTATTTGAATCTATAGATCAGTTTGGGGGTATTGAAATCTCATGAACAAGTTTTGGTTTTCATAACCAATTATGTAGGACTTCTTTAATTTCACTGAGCAGTGTTTAGTTGTTTTCACCATACATTCTTGCAGGTCTTTTGACAGACTTATCCCTAAATATTTGCACTTAACTTTTTGCCCATTTGGTACAGTTATAGTGATGGTTTCATGTCCTTATCTATCATTTCTAAAATTTGTGCCCGTTCTAGATTGGTTTCGATTGATTGACTTTTCCTCAGCATCATGGTTCAAATTTTCCTGCTTTCACCTGTCTTTCTGTAGTCTTTGATTGGTTAACAGACATTATTGGATGCTAGATATTTTTGTACTCTTATAAATATGCTTGAGATTTTTTCTGGGATGCGGTTACTTGAAAACAGTCTGATCCTTTTGGATCTCTCTTTTAAATATCTGTTGGGTAGGACAAAAGCAGCAGTATTCTTCACTACTGAGGCAAGGCCCTTCTCAGTACTCTAGACAATGCCCAATAAATTATGCTTTCCAGTCTGTCTGGAAGAACTGGATATATTTGGGAAAAAAAAGTACCTTGACCTCCAGGTCATGGTACATACAAATACTAATTTGTGATGGGCCCTAGGAGATCACAGAAGAATGTTTTCATGGTCTGAAGATAGGAAATGGTTTATTATATAAGACATAAAAGTGCTAAGCGTAAAGGAAAAATGGATAAATTGGATATGATAAAAATTAAAATCTCATCAAAAGGCATTGCTTAAAAATGAGTAGTAATACTAGAGACTAGGAGATAATGTTTGCCATATGTGTATCTGATAAAAGATTCCTATGTACAGTATTTGAAAAACTCCTACAGCTGCTCTAAGATTTTATCTTTATCACGGGTTTTCAGTCATGCGATGTTGATGTACTCTGGTGTGCTTTTCATTGTGCGTATCCTACTTGAGATTTTTCTGTTTGTGAGTTTATTATTTTTATAAAAGTCTGGAAAAACTATTGGCCATTATTTCCTCAAATGCTTTTTCTGATCTTTCCCTCTTTTCTTCTTGATTCTAATTACATGTACATCAGACTGTTTAATACTGTTCCACAGGTTGCTTAGGCTGTATTTATTTATTTATTTATTTTTTTGCAGTCCTTTTTTCCCTCTCTCTTCCATTTTTGTTAATTTCTATTGCTGTTTTAAAATTTACTGTTCTTTTCATTCAGATATTGTGTTTTTTATCTCCATAAGTTCCATTTTTATGTCTTCCATTTTCCTTTTTATCATATTTTGTTTTAAAAAAATATTGAGCCTTCCATATAAACTGTTTGAAAGCTTCCTTGCTTGCTAATTATTTTTTGCATTTTGGGGGTCTGTTCTGTTTTCTCTCCCCCCCCATTTATGGATCACAGTGTTATCATTTTATTCATGGTTATGTCTGGCATTTTTTAATTGGATGTTGGATATTATGATTATTATGCTGTTAAACGTCTAGATTTTATTGTGTTCCTTTAAATTTTTTGAAATTTGTTTCAGATGGCAGCTAAGTTGTGCTTCAGTTTGTATTTTTGAGGCTTTTTCCAAAAGTTTTTTTGCGCCGGTCTAGCGACAGCTTTATATAACCTACTTTGGCCCTGCTTCTAAGATGAGTCCCTTCTGGGGTGTGTGGGGGGTTCGGCAAGTCTCTCTACTCATTGTCCGTCAGGCCTCCAAGGGCTCCCAGCACCATGAGAATCACTGGGACTTACTTCGATGAGAGCTCCCCAGTCCTTGGCCTGACTTCATGGAGTTTTCCTCCTGCATAGGAAGAGCCTAATTGGCAGCCTCAGACTCAAGGGGCCTTTGTGCAGGTTTCTGGAGCTTTTTCTCTGCCAGGCTCCCAACTCTCTGGTATTCTGCTTCACACACTCCAGCCTCGTTAGCCTCTCCCAAATCTGATTTCTATCTCCTCTGCTCAGTGACATGGCCATGATTACTTTCAGGAAGTTCCCTTCCCTGCACTCTGTTATGGAAAATGCCTCCTGGAAGAAGAGTTCCACTCTGTTGTCTGTTTTTCTTCACACAGGGATCATAGTCCTGGGCTGGCTATTGTCTCGGTGTCTGAAAAAATATCTTTTTCCAGTTTTCTGGTTGTTTATGATAGGAGGGCATGATCAGTTCCACTATTCCATTATGGCAGAAGCGGGATAGTTTCTGTTTTTAATAGAAGTATTTATTGCAATCCTGATTCTGAATGAATGTGATCTGAGGTTATTTATTTTTGTTGTTGTCTGAGTAATTTTTTTCTGCAGCAAAGCCCCCTCCCCCTTTTTCAAATGAAATTCTACACAGAACTCCAACACAGAAAGTAGTTAAAACTTCATCTGCTCTCATTTAAGTGAGGTTCAGAGCTGGCTAGGTTTTCACCTAACCCTGAAGCAATCTGGTACTCCGAAAAATAAAATTTGAAGATCAGTGAACTAATTTACCCCTCTCATTTTACACATGAGGAAACTAACTTCTAGGAGGGTCAACTGTTTTATCCTGAAGTAATGAATCTTAAACTAACTTGCTCATATGGGTTCTTCTAGCATTTGAAAGAAGATCAGTTATATCCCAACTTAGTGTCTTATTCTCCTTAGATCAGCTTGATTGAAAAAATAATCCTTTTGATTTTGAGCTGTTTCAGCATGAGATTCTTGGAGAACTCCATTTTCTATTAACCTTTGTGTAGTGCACTGAGCCCATATGGGCTCTATTGTAACTTCTGGCTGTTTAAATAGTCTTAGAATAGTTTATTTTAAAACCAGTCCAGCATTTTGGTTTATTCTGCTTTCTCAGTATTTGTGTATGTTAGATTTCTGCTTATCCATCTTACAAGAACTCCAGATGAAGATGGCCACATACAGATGTTTTATTCTTCCCTCCTCTTTCAATTATTGCGCTTACGTTATTTAATCTCCTGGAAACTACTTGGACTATATGCTAAAGAATGCTGTGCTTTGAACTCTAAATAGTAGATCATTGGTTGTGACCTTGAATTGTTGGGGAAGTTTTCATATTGAAGGAAGCCGAATGTCAACAGCTTGCACTGTATTTCTTGGCAGAAACCTGCTTTGTGTGCACCTGGGGCTGCCTGCAATCAGAATCGGAGAGCTTACAGTTTTAATTATTTCATTCTGAAATCCATTTCGTGTTTATTCATTGCTTTATTAGTGTGGTCTGTAATATGGAAATGGGACAGTCACCACAGATGGACGAGAAGGAGACGGGTAGGACAGATGTGGCATTTGTCCAGTCCTTCAGTCTGCTGGTTTGCATTAGACATTAGTATTGAAGAGTTGTGTTGCTGCTCTTATTTTGTTCTGACCAAAAAGAAAGCAAAAGAAAACACCAAATAATTTAGTTTTGCCTTATGTCCTTGATCAGTCTTAAAGGGAAGAGTTCTTTTGAGATGTATCACTATTTGGGACTCAATGAATACTTGTCCAGTGATCAAATGAACCAAACCCAATAAAACCAACAAACATCACCCAAGAAATTGTTGATGATATAAATATTTGAGTTGCATTACTTTACAGAATAAGAAGAATGCGATCAATCCCTCTTTCGCAAAACCAGTTGAGTTACCTTATTTTTATATTAAGGCTAATCCTGCCACGTTGATACAGCTTTTCCATGAGTAGTGGAGAAAATTTCCCCTTACTAATCTTTGTGTATTCAGTACTCAGCATAAGGCTTTTGACACCAGACGTAGTGTTCAGGAAGTGTTTGTAGAAGAAGACTAATAAATTTGATTTATCATATTTCAGTGTGCTCATGGGCAGGATTGGGAGATCTTGAGAAAGCTGGGTTTTTTTTCACGACTGTAATAATCCCATGTTAATTTTTGCATGTACACTTCACAAACACATACATTTACTCTCTAATTGTAATATGTATTCGTAGCCATTTCCTTTCTAACACTGATTAGAAATTTTGATTAAAAATACTATATTTTGAATGTAGCATTTGATGCTTTGTCTGTGTACTCTTGTAGCCTGCGTTACTTGAATTTATTTAATTTTGTTTTCCTTTTCCTAGGTGAAAACTTTCCACCTATTATAAATAAAATTCGTAGCTTTTTGACTGATTACTAACATTTATAAAAAAGCAATTTAGCAGGGGTTTGCAAAGCATGTTCTCTTGTTTGCTCCCTCAACTTCTTTTTTAAAGTAGGTAGGCAGGTAAAGCAAAGCAGGTAGGCAGGTAGATTAATTATCTGTTTCAAAGTTCTATAACTAGTTAAGTTTCAGGGTTAAGACTTTGAGGTCAGTGTTGTTTCTATTGATTGTAAACTATCTCTGAATATTATGTTTCAAAAAGTGATATAATCTGTTTGCTTTAACTCTTATTAGGATTGACTTGCAATTTTGATTTTAAACTAAGGAAATGATACTGTAGTTAGTGGAGATAATATAATTTCAAAGGTTGATTCTGTGCTATTATATATCTATCTATCTAAGTGTATATATATATTTACATTAATGCATGTATGTATTTACATCTTATAATTGTAATTCTCTGTTTAGAGCCCTGTGTCTTTACAACCTCAGTTCAATAATTTATTTCTGATATAAGCAGATGGTGAGAAAATAGTGATCCCAGATCTCTTATTACTGCTGTGGTAATTTGATGTTTTACAGATAAGAATTTTGACTGGTGGGAGGCTAGTCTGGAATTTACATGTCTCAGGGGACCCATATTGTTTAGATTTGGAAGTGTACTTGCACTTGAGTTCAGGAAGGCTGTTGTAAACAAGGATTTGACCTGCATTATATTTAAAATTCAAATCTCTATATAGCTGTTCCTTTGAGCTATTAAAAATTTTAAAAAAATTTTATTTTTGAGGTAGAAAATTTGAAACTTTTCAAAATGGTCTTTTCTTCTCTCATATTGAATAAACCATCACAACGAGTGGCATGCATTTACAGGTGAAGGCAGAAAAACCGAAAGACAGAAGGTATTAAATCTTTGTAGTGAATAAGAACCTTTGCATCATATCATACATTGAAAATAATAAATTCTGAGATTCTTACTAATTGTTGTGTGTTCCCACAATGAATCCTTGTATCAGGTGAATAAAATGATGCCTTGAGGGACTTAATCAACATTTAAAATTGGTCAAAACAGGGCGCCTGGGTGGCCCAGTCGGTTAAGCCACTGCCTTTGGCTCAGGTCATGATCCTGGGGTCCTGGGATTGTGTTCCGCATTGGGCTCCCTGCTCAGCGGAGAGCCTGCTTCTCTCCCTCTGCCTGCTGCTCTGCCTATTTGTGCTCTCTATCTCTCTGTCAGATAAATAAATAAAATCTTTAAAAAATTGGTCAAAACAATTTTTAATTTGACTTACTAGCCTTATTTATAATTAATTATCTTTCATTTTCCATATTTCCCTTCTTTTTGATTAGTGTTTTCTGTTCATCAGTTTTACTGCCTTCTGAATACTAAAGCCTACCTACATTGAAAGTTTTCTAAATGTATTGAAGACAAATTCATTAACATGTTATCAATGCCATTAAAATCTGATATTATGCTCTCGCTTTCCAGACGCATATTTGAAAAATAAATAAACAAAGGAGACTTTAGTTTGTTCCAAGTGACAATAATTTTGTTATGTTTACTCTAAAAGTTAATCATTGACAAAGTATTTGAAATATTTTAGTATTCTTGTGAATGTCACAAGCCATGCTTTTTAGAGAAGAGAATTTTGTAGTAAGTGTCTTCTCTGCAGTGGCTGTAAAGTTGTCTCATCTATGATGGAAACTGATGTTGATTTTTTTTTTTAAGACTTGTTTATTTATTTTAGAGAGAGAGAGAGTGCCCGTGTGGGTGACGGGGGTGGAGGGACAGAGGGAGGGGGAGAGAAATTGTCAAGCAAATTGCCCTCTGAGCACGGAGCCCTATGCAGGACTCTATCCCAGGACGCTGAGATCATGACCTGAGCCAAAATCAAGAGTCTGATGCTCTACCTGAGCCACCCAGGCGCCCCCTGATGTTGTTTTTTAAGGGGATAATAGCAGTTAGCTCTTCAAAAATAATTTGTGGGAATGAAAATTGGCTTTCATACCCAAACTTGCTAACCCCCAATGGCTAAGGAAAGGGTCCAGTCTGTCCAAAAATATGTGGTTAAAAGTATATGACGTATCGTATCTTAAGCATGTGAATAGTACTACAAAAATATACCTTACAGACTAGGATTTCCTTATTCAGGCTTATCGCATTTTATTGTGCTTCCTTTCATTGCACTTCACATTTTTCACAAATTGAAGGTGTGTGGCAACTCTGTATCGAGCAAGTCTATTGGCACACTTTTTCCAGTAGCATTTGCTTAACTTTGTGTCTCTGTGTTACATTTTGGTGATTCCTGCAGTATTTCAAACTCTGTTATTGTTATACTTTTTATGGCGATCACTGATCAGTGATCTTTGATGTTATAGTTGTAATTGTTTTGGGGTGCCACAAACTGCGTTCATATTAGACTGTGAACTTAACTGATAAATGTGTTCTGACTGCTTTGCCAACTGGCTGTTCTCCCATCTCTCTCCCACTCCTCCAGCCTCCCTATTCCCTGAGACACAATGTTGAAATTAGGCTAATCAGTAACCCTACAATGGCCTCTAAGTGTTCAAGTGAAAGGAAGAGTCACATGTCTCTCACTCTAAATCTAAAGCTAGAAGTGATTAGGCTTAGTGAGAAAGGCATGCCAAAAGCTGAGATAGGCTGAACGTTGAGTTTCTTGTGCCAAATAGTGAGCCAAGTGGTGAATGCAAAGGAAGAGTTTTTGACGGAAATTAAAAGTGTTACTCCAATGAACACGTGAAGGATAAGAAAACAAAATAGTGGACTTTGCTATTGCTAATACGTTTTAGTGGTCTGGGCAGATCAAACCAGCCATAACTTTCCCTTAAGCCAAAGCCTAATCCAGAGCAAGGCCCTCACTCTCTTCAATTTTCTGAAGGCTGGGAGAGGTGAGGAAGCTGCAGAAGAAGGTTGGAAGCTAGCAGAGTTTGGTTCCTGAGGAAGGAAGTCCTCTTGGTAACATTAAAGTACAAGGTGAACAGCAGGTAGTGACGAAGCTGCAGCAAGGTGTCCAGAAAGGTCTAGCTCAGAGAGTAAATGAAGGTGGCTACGCCAAACAACAGACCTCCAGCATAGATGAAACAGCCTTATATTGGAAGAAGATGCCATGTAGGACTTTGATAGCTAGGAAGAGGTCAATGGTTGGCTTCAAATCTTCAAAGGACAGGCTGACCATCTTGTTAGGGCCTGATGCAGCTGGTGACTTTAAGTTGAAGCCAGTGCTCATTTACCATTTCATAAATCCCAGGGCCCTTAAAAATTGTACTAAATCTACTCTGCCTGTGCATTATAAATGGAACAATAAAGCCTGATGATAGCACATCTGTTTACAATATGGTTTACCGAATAGTTTAAGCCCACTGTTGAGACCTACTGCTCAGAAAAAAAGATTCCATTTAAAATAGTACTACTGCTCATTGGCGGAGCATCTGGTCACCCAGGAGCCCTGATGGAGATGTACACAGAGATGAATGTTGTGTTCATGCCTCCACTCTGCAGCCCATTGATCAAGGAGTGATTTTGACTTTCCAATCTTATTATTTAAATACATTTCATAAGGCTATAACTGCCACAGATAGCAATTCCGCTGATGGATTTAGGCAAAGTAAATTAGAAACCTTCTGGAAAGGATTCACCATTCTAGGGTTATGGAGGAGAGGGAGGTGGGGGGGGATGGGTGAGCCTGGTGGTGGGTATTGAGAGCAAGTATTGCAGGGAGCACTGGGTGTGGTGCATAAACAATCTTGGATCAATGAAAAAATAAAATAAAAAAAACCCCAACAACAACAACAATTTTTTTTTTTTTTTTGCAAAGAGGTCAAAATATCAACATGAATAGGAGTTTGGAAAAAGTTGATTCCAACCCTCATGCATGACTTTGAGGGGTTCAAGACTTCCGTGGAGGAGGTAACTACAGATGTGGTAGAAATAGCAAGAAAACTAGAATTAGAAGTGGAGCCTGAAAATGTGGCTGAATTGCTCTAATCTCATGATAAAACTGTAGTGGATGAGGAGTTGCTTCTTGTGGATGAGCAAAGAAAGTGGTTTTTTGAGATAGAATCTACTCTTGGTGAAGATGCTGTGAGGATTGAGAATCTTCAATAAGCTTAGCTGATAAAGCATTGGCAGGGGTTAAGAGGATTGACTCCAGTTGTGAAAGAAATTCTACTGTGGGGTGCCTGGATGGCTCAGTCGGTTAAGCAACTGACTCTTGGTTTTAGCTCAGGTCATGGTCTCCAGATGGAGAGATTGAGCGCCCACCCCCATGCTCTGCACTCAGCAGGGAGTCTGCTTGAAATTTTCTCTCTGTCCCTCTTCCCCTCCCCTCATTGGCACGTGTGAGCACGCATTCACTCTGTCTCAAATAAATAAATAAATGAAATCTTAAATAAATGAAATCTTAAAAAAAAAGTTCTCCTGTGAATCAGATCCTATTAAACATCACATGCTACAGAGAAATCTTTTGTAAAAGAAGAGTAATCAATGTAGCAAAGTCCATTGTTGTCTCCTTTTAAGTAATCGCCACACCCACACTAACCTTCAACAACTACCATCCTGACCACTTAGCCGCCATCAACATTGAGGGCAAGACTTAGCAGCAAAAAGATTATGACTTGCAAAAGCTCAAATGATGCTGAGAATTTTTAAACAATAAAGTGTCTTTAAATTTGTACAATACTTGTACATTTTTAAAAAACAGAATGCTGTTGCACACTTAGTAGACTACAGTATAGTGTAAATATAACTTCTGTACACACTGGCAAACCAAAAAGTTCATTAGACTCACTTCGTATACAATATTTGCTTTGCTGTGGTGGTCTGTATGGCTGCACATTGAAAGTCTTATATGTTGATTTGAATAATATTTCACTTAAGAGGACTTTCAGAGCAGAAGTCAGGAGATCTGGAAATTTATCCAAGTCCTGCAAGTTCTAGGAAGGAAAGGAAGGAAGGAATTGGGAGGTAGCTGGGATGGGTATCTAGGTCGGACACCTGAAAATGAGAGTAAGCTTAGCCTTAGAAAGTCTGAGAAAGGTGCTAGGTGCCTGAAATCAAAGGACAGAGTCCTCGGGGATTCCCGTTAGGAGAACCCAGTGATCTTCATTGAAACAAACACTCAGTGAAAGTTAGGAGAGCAGTTTTGACCTGAGGATGGATTTGTGGGCTTTGAACACAGAGTTAATAGAAAATATACGAGGTTGAAGGCTATTACATGACCTAAGATCAGAAGTACAATGACCTAACAGGAGTGATACCATCTCCTATGAAAAATAGAACGGTGGGGGTCAGAAAGAAATCAGGGCATATTTTTATCCTGAGCTAGCTAGTAATGGCATTATGGGTGTCTGACTTACCTGTGTATAGTTATGCTCTTCTGATGTCCTTACACTGTAATGAAAGTGTTCATCTGAATTTACTCAGTGTTCACATTCCATTCATGATAGCTGTAATGACTAGAAAAGAGAGCACCAGCCTCGTTACTCTTTGGATAGCCACATTGCTGTGGTACCCAGTGGTTATGTCTGTGGGAACCTGATCATGAGGCCTTCTGATTGGAGAGTTGCCTGTGTTGCTTATTAAAAAGCCCCATCAGATACATGGAATGAATATGTGTTTCAAAAAGTATGTAAGAGTAAATAAGCAGAAAATTGCCTTTTAAAGATGTTGAGTTATTCACATTTCTCTTTCCTTCTTAGGGTTCATGAATAATTATATTAGTAATATGTTATTCTTATTTTTAAAAGTTGTTTTCTTCTATTTTCAGTAGTCAGATTTAAGCCTTCATGAAAAACAAGTAGTTATTGTTATGTCTCAATTAATATGAAGAATCATGCATAAAATGTAAGGCCACAATTGTCTCTAAAATGAACAAGGAAACACAATTTCCTGGTTCTGTTAGCTCTTATAAAACATGGTTACTCAGCTATTATTCTCTACTTTAGAAAAATAATGCTTCTATATTGATTCCAAGCGAAATCACTTAGAAATTAAAGTCTCCCATGTGAATGGAAAAACAGGATACTTTTAAGAATATATTCCTTCGGGCGCCTGGGTGGCTCAGTGGGTTAAAGCCTCTGCCTTCGGCTCAGGTCAAGATCCCACAGTTCTGGGATTGAGGCCCGCATCGGGCTCCCTGCTCCGCAGGGAGCCTGCTTCCTCCTCTCTGCCTGCCTCTCTGCCTGCTTGTGATCTCTCTCTATCTGTCAAAAAAAAAAAAAAGGGCGCCTGGGGGGCTCAGTGGGTTAAGGCCGCTGCCTTCGGCTCAGGTCATGATCCCAGCGTCCTGGGATCGAGGCCCGCATCGGGCTCTCTGCTCAGCAGGGAGCCTGCTTCCTCCTCTCTCCTCTCTCTCTCCTGCCTTTCTGCCTACTTGTAATCTCTCTCTCTCTGTGTCAAATGAATAAATAAAATCTTTAAAAAAAAAAATCTTAAAAAAAAAAGAATATATTCCTTCAATTTGAAGACTCTGATGAAGAAACAAAAATATACCATTGTTTAGTCCCTCAATGCTCAAACAAAAATCTTCTCTTTTGATGAGAAACTGGCTTCAATCTTTATATGTATTTTTATAGAAATAATTTAAAGTGGATAGGGCCGACTCTCAATTCCAAACATAGGCCAAATACTTCCTGATTTGTTTGACCTATGGTATTGCTTTTCAACCTTGGCTCCTCTTTAGAATCACTGGGAGAGCATCTTAAAATTACCAGTGTGGTTTCACCCTCAGAGGCTGTGATTTATTATTGGTCTGGAGTAGGTTTTGAAATGTTTGAGTTCTGTAGGTAATTCTAATGTGTGGTTACAGTTGAGAACCACTGCCTTGGAAACATTCTGACGAACTGTCATTTGTCTTTATGTGAAGTCACCGGGGAACAGAGGAAGGAATGGAGTGACCTAGAGCATTAATTTCACATCTCTGCTTATTCTAAGGGATCAGGGTAAGGGAGCAGGTAAAGGCCTGGAGTTTGCGTCTTGTGCACCAGGGCGCATAGGCTAGTATGTAGTATGGGAAGTAATGTTCTCAAATGTTGTTGTGTAGTGTGGTGGCATTTCTTGCCAAGAGTGATGGGAATGGGAGATTATTTTTGCTTCTCTGATTTTGCTTGACTTTGAATAAAAAGCTGACCATCTCTTGCTTTTTTAGCATTTTAGGAAAAAAGTTATTGTGCTAGAGTCAGGAGTATCAGGTAATCTGTCAGAAAAACATATGAATGGAACAGATCTGTGTGTATCATTTCAAACCAAAGAAATTTAAAAACATTCCGTTTTGCTTTTTGGCTAAGCTCTGGCAGCACAATCACTGGTAATTTTGTAAAGAAATTTATTTTTAAAACAGCATGAGAGCCAAAAGAAAGCTACTCTTGGAGGGAAAGGGAGCGAGGACACACCTGGGGTACATTGTGTCTCTTAAAATCTATGAGAAAATCTTTAAAGAACTTACTAAGGACTTACTTAGTCCTCATCATATTTGTGCTGCACTTTTTGTATAAACTTAGTTATACATTTCTAAATTAACTAATCTTACGAATGCTTATTTATTGAATGTGCTCCTTACGTATGGAACTGTTTAAAGACTGAAAAGAAGAATAGGGATCTGTGTTGTTAATAGCAATTCTGGATAATATATACCTAAATTAAACCCTCCCTCCCCAATCCAGAGCAGTACGTAGTATAACTGGTGTCATCTATATCTCTAGACACACATACCCATATAACGTGATATTGCTGTCCTGTAGTCTTTGATACGGTATCTGTGTGCTGCCATGTTGAAGGTCCGGACACGCTCTAAGTGACTGTTGCTCATTGATGACAGTCCAAGTCCTATCGGAGATCTGATGGGTCTTTCCCTCTGGAGAAGAAGGGATATATTTTCTGAAAATCAATTAGATAAAGGTTTTTGATTATCCTAGAACAGAGGTGACAGAAGTAATTCCTACAGAAAAGTACACTCTTGTTAATGGAGTGTGCTAGATTTTTGCATTTTGTTAGTTGGGTGCCAGGCTACTAGACTCTAAGCACCGTCTGGGCAGGGATTTTGTCTCTTGCTCTTTATCGTATTCTCAATAAAAGTTCAGTGTTTTAGATTTTGATGAAGTCATTTTACCTTTTGAAGTCATTTTGACTTTTTCCTTCTTCTTACTTGCTATTTGGTTTTGTAATTATATGGTATAATCCACTTACAGTTTTCTTCACAGGGCTAATATGGTAACATTTTACAATATATTTTATAACTTATTAAGGACAGTTAGTACAAATGATGATTTGTGAATAATTTATGAGTTAATTTTATAGAGAATAATCGTAAAAAACCCTAATGACTTGACTACTAGTGTTTAACCTTCCTCTTACAGTAGGCTTTTATACAAGAGTTGAAATAAGATTTTAAAACTTCCCAGGGCATGTAATCACAGATATGAACCATATTAAAGAATTCCATTCAGAATCATACTGGATTATTGACATTTCAGAACTGTGTAAACTGTGTTTAACTGTGTAAAAACTTTCTACAGAATGGTTTTTAAATTACCTAGTGAATTTAGACCAAATTTTATTTTCAAAAACTCAAAGTTTCACATAATTTTAGGACCATATATATTTAAATGTGATATACACTAGCATCTGGTTATGGTCAGCATCTACCAGAAAAGTGAATATAGAATTTCTTTAAGATCTCTGGTTCAGAAAAATGCCCTGGCTGTATTTACAGCAGGCAGCATAAATAATTGCTATAAACTTAATACCACAATATTTGTGAACCTCCCTTCCTGTCTCCATCAACAGATACTAATAGAAAAATTAATTAGCTTTTTTCTATTATCTGGCATAAATTATTCTCACCTAAAGATAAGCCAAAAAATGATGATGTACAGAATCATACATTTTAGAGATGGAGAAGGTCTTAGAAGTAACATACACTTACTTTTAGCAGTTTGATTATAGATCATAATTTTGTAAAATGCTTAGTGACATTTTTGTGGAGGGATGTTTTCATTAAGCTTTTGGTGCCTTAATATTCTTGCAGTAGCCTTATTTATTAATTTTTGCCAAGAGTTCCACTTGAGAGATCTAAACCACTTGCTCCAATTTGAAATTTACATAAGGATGAAAATAGAGATCTTAAGAACATTCTTATGCCTTTGATTTTTGAAAAGAAGGACCTAAATAAGGTATACAACCTATTATAACTGATGCTTAAAAATATTTTTACAACACAAGAAACTTACTTTTAATTAAGTAGATAATGCTTGCTGGTACTCTTTTGAGAAAAAAATAAAATTTACTGCATTTTAATTTTAAAGAGAATCCTGCCAGAATTCTTCTCAATTCTGATGTGGTCTGCCTGAGGTCAGACCTTGTCCAGCAATTCAGTTAGCTCACTCACCACTGTCCCTTTCTTTCGTCCCTTGAGAAGCAGTTTTAGGGTCTGATTTGTATATGTGTTTGCGTGTGTGTGTGTGTGTGTGTGTGTGTGTGTGTGTGTGTGTGTATTTTATCCATAGGATCTACCTTTCCATCTTTTTGCAGCAACCTTTTTTCTTTGAATGGTCATCCTAAATTTGTAGTGCTCCTTTGGAGCATAGTTTTTTGCCCTAGATTGTTAATTATTCTAGGGCAGGATTTTTCGATCTGTGTACTGTGACATTTAAACCAGATCATTCTTTGTTCTGGGGGGGCTCTCTTGTGTGATGTAGCATGTTCAGCGATGTTCCTGGTCTCTCTAGCACCATTAGATGCTGGTGGTACTTTCTCCCTGCTTTTGTGACAACCAGAAATGTTCCCAGGCATTGCCAGATATCCTCTGGGGGACAAAATTATGGTTGAGATCCACACATGTGTCCCTCCTAATTATATACAAGTACATTTAAAAAAATACATTTTTGTACCCTTGGGGCAAATAAAAAACAAACAAACAAACAAACAAACAAAAATACATTGTTACTGAATTGAAGTAATAACTTTATTTCAAGGCCTGATTATATTGGGTTGAAATGGTAATTTTCATTTTGTAGCTTGTGTGTACTAACAAGTATGTAAGAAGTTAGAGAGGAAATATATAGCAAATTATTTGATTATAAAAAAGACAGAACACCTTTGTATTAAATCACTCATTTAATGAATGATATATGCTATTAAGAGCTTTTCCATGCTAGAGAGCTTATAAAAACATATTTAGCATTTTTGATACTATATGTACTATTCAGAGGGTATGAAATGTTAATAGTTCCAAGAATGTTGATATCAGAGACTATTTGCAGATATTAAATTTCATACCTTCCTCTGAATGCAATCTAATTTCTGAACTTCCTCCATTACTTCTTTCGAAGTTGGATAATTATCTCTGTTTTTAAATGAAAGGGAATTGTCCTCTTAATTTTACTGTCTCTTTTCTATTTTCCCACTGAATCCCACTCATAATGAATTTGTGGCGAGAGGAAGGAGGGGTCAAGTTATGTGATATTTAAGTTGAAGTTTGTGACTTTTAGTGTTGCTACTCAGTATTGACAGTGTATTTTTTTAAAAGACTTTATTTGAGAGAGAGAGAGAGAGTGAGCACAAGAAAAGGGAGCAGCAAGCAGAGGGAGAAGCGTATGAACGGGGTGGGGGGGTGCGGGGTGGGATGTACAGAGGGAGAGAGAAAGACAGACTTCCCACTGAGCAGGGACCTTCATGCAGGGCTCAGTCCCAGTACCCTGGGATCATGACCTGAGCCGAAGGCAGAGGCTCAACCGACTGAGCCACCAAGGCGTCCCAATATTGACAGTGTATTATAAGCAACACAGATCAGTATTTTCTGTAGTTAATGAACCTGAGCAGTTTTTTTTTTGTCATCTCCTTTGGCTTACCTTAAAATATATAATCAAAGCATGTGGTGTTTTAAAAATTCTACATGGTACTATGTTATTTATTTATTTACTTACTTACTTACTTGACACAGAGAGAGACAGCGAGAGAGGCAACACAAGCAGGGGGAGTAGGAGAGGGAGAAGCTGGCTTCACACTCAACAGGAAGCTCCATGCGGGGCTCGAACCCAGGACCCTGGGATCATGACCTGAGCCAAAGGCAGATGCTTAACCAACTGAGCCACCGCGCCCCTCCATGCTGCTCTTTTAAAAAATTAAAACTATTTCAACCAGGAAGAAATTCTCCAAATTGCAGAGTGATTGTATTTTAAATATTTCTCATTGGTAAAAACTAAGAAAATAAATGTTTTGGATTCATTTCATTCTGAGCTTCTGTTTTCTGTTGCAATAATGGATAACATTTTCAAAATTTGAAGATTAAACAGGAAGATTTGTTAAGGGAAGAGTATTCTTATCTTGGTATTCTGCGTTTAGTTGTATGTGTTATTGTCCATAAAGATACACAGGTTCCCCTGATGTCAGTGTTGCAGATAGTAAGTGGGTAGAAGTGATGAGTTGGATGATCTGCCTGACAGAAATGCAGTCTGAGAAGAGAATTTGCCTCTTTGAATAGAACCCTCTTTACACTTGGCCTGAATTTCTTTAAGATAACAATACTGCCTTTCAGAGTTTAGCCTTTCTTTAAAGACATTTTTCATATCAGCATATTCCATCTGAAATACCTCATGTTAAATATTATGTTAAATTTAAAATGAGATGCATTCAAACATTAATATCTGAATTAAGCACATCAAAATTAACTTTATACTTTTAAATGTGGAAATTATAACAGCATTCTTTTACAAGCGTTTTTTTTTTAGATTATCTTACAAGGAAAAGCAACTGAAAATTTTTGGCAAGCTTGGTCTTTTTCAGAGTGAGTATGACTTTCTTTTTATAGGAGAGTCCTGGCAGATTGTGATCTATTTTGTGAAGTACTGATTGTAGGGGGAAATAAAGATGCTATTTATTTTTTTGATTTTCTTTAAACTGAGCAATCAAATTAAAATCTATGATGCTGTTTCAAAAGTAATCATCCTATGTGTTTTTATCCTTTTGTCTTTATTTTCTCTGTAGACTGTTTCTTCTACAATTCCTTAATATTTTTTTACTTTATTCAATTGAAATTTAATAGTCACACATTTACTAGTAGTCAAGAATTATGAGGACTAACTAACATTTAAAAACTACTTGAGGGAACAGCTGTTCAGTTAAAATAATTCACAACTGGGTGGCCTAATATCCTGAAAGAGAGTGGACTAAGTGAATCAGTGTCAGCTTGGAAAGAGAGCTCTTTCTTTAACTCTGTTCCACTTTTTATTTGAATGACTTAGATGACTCCCAAATCATGTAATCTAAGTCAGACTCCCCTCACTACATGGAGCTCAACTTTGCAACTCCATGTAAAGTTGAAAGAAATAGCTAATGTGTTCAGTGAGTAAATTAGAATTAAAAATGATCCCAATGGGCTGAAATGCTATTGTAGCAAAGGAAATGTAATTTAATATGGACACATGTATATGCCTTCATTTAAAGATAAAATAGTCACTTAAGTTCAAGAAAACTCAGCAAAATGATTTTAGTTGACTACCTGTTTTATAAGAACCAACAATATGATTAAGCTGCTAAAGTAGTTAGTTTCAAAAGCAGGTTTTCCAAGTGGCTCCCTGAACTGTACCATCCACTCTTCAGGAGTATTAGTTCCATTCTGGACTTTATCTCTTAAGGAATAATCGGACATCAGTCCACATGAGTGAACAAGACCACACTTTCAGGAAGAGGAATTGTATTTGGAGGAATGTCCTGAGAAGTCTGGTGAAGAAGAATGCTGGGAAACTCAATCTGAAAGAAAGATTTCTGGCAATGGGCATACTCCTTACTGAAGGTAGAACTAGGATCATTAAGCTGGTAGAAACTTTAGGTAGGCTGGTTAATAATAGAATACTTTGAAAACTTGGAGCCATTCAATAGTGGATTGATTGTGCTGCTTCACAAAATGACTAGAACTAAAAATTGAATTTCCATAATTGCAGACTACAAAGTTAATATAGTAAAATCAGTTGTATTTTTATACTCTCACAACAAATGATTAGGAAATGAAATTAAAAAGAATACTGATTATGGTAGTGCCAAAAACCATGAAATACTTAAGTGTGAATACAACAGAAGACTGAGACCTCTACGGTGAAAAATACAAAATACTGTTAAAGGAAACTAAAGAAGCCTAAATGAATGGAGAGATTAAACCATACTTAACATTATGTATCTTCAAAGATTGGAAGATACGGTATTCCTAAGGTGGAAGTCCTCATAGTGATTTATACATTCAGTGTAATCCCAAGCACAATTCTAGCAGACTTTTTCTGGGTTGAAACTGACAAGCTGATTATAAAATTTATATGGAGGCTAAAAAAACAGAATAGCCAAAGCAGTTTTTGAAAGAACAAAGTTGGAGAACTTATTTTACTTGTTTTGAAGACTTACTATGTAAAGCCACAGTAATCAATACTGTTCAGCAGGGTGAAGTTATATAGAACAGAAAATTCAGAAATAGACCCATCCATCTATGAACAATTGATTTTTAATAGAGGTGCCTTTTGTGAGACATTTTCCTATCATTATCTGAAATTTCTACATATCTTCTGGGCAAGAGGCATTGACATCTTTTTTCCAGACTATCTTTACCAAAATGTTTGTGTAACTAACAGCTTTGGGAGATTGAGCAGTGCCTTTCTCTGGGACAGAGAGTGATTTGTTTTCTCCCACAATAAATGTAATGTCTCCCACTTAGGCAGAACCTGGGCAGGTTTGCTGGCAGCCCCTTTGTAGGAGTTGTTGGAGTTTCCTAAGTTTGTGGTTCCTCTGCTGTGAAGAAGACCCACTGTGTGTGCAGCCTTCTTTACCTGAATGTACCCCTACATTTCCCTCTTGGGAGTTGGGGAGCAAGAGGAACCAATGTAAACATGAAGCTCATGCTTCCTGATATGCCAAGAATTACAAGGGGCTTTATCTCTGACCCAGGAGTTTTGGGTCTCCTGCTAGCGTCACGGAAACTGTGCAGAGCTAACTTGTAGCTTAAAAGTAGGATCGTATCGGACCTTTCATAGTTCTTGACAGTACTGAGGGAATTAAAAGGGGGAAAGGAAACCTGTTTCAGCAAATGGCAGTGGACCAACTGGTTATAAATTTGGAAAAAAAAATGTGAACATCAACTTTGACCTCATACTAGATGTAAAAATTGACATAAAAGATGACTCACAGACCCACGTGTACAACACAAAACTACACCACTGATAAAAGAGAGCACAGAAAATCCTGCAGCCTTGGGGTAAGACACAGCAAGTCATATCATAGAGGAAAATATCGGCTAAGAGGATTTTATCAAAATAATAAACATTTCCTCTTAAAAAAAACCTTTAGGGAACAAGGTAAGTCTGGCAGAAAATATTTACAAAACATATATCAGACAAAGGACTTGTATCCAGTATACATAAAATACCCTTTCAATTTGATAGTAATGAGACAAAATCCAATTAAAAAATAGTAGACAAATGTTTGGATGCTTCACAAAAGACAACCAGTGAATGACCAATAAGCATGTAAAAAGATGACCAGCATAATTTGCAAAGTGAAATCACAGTTTTGTCCTACTCCATGCCCATTAGAATGATGAGCGTGTGGAGCATCTGGCACTTTTATACACCGCCGAATGTATGAATGTGATGTGACATGGTATGACTACACTGGCAGACAATTTTTAAAGAGTTAAATATACATGTACTGTTAAAAAACTTAAAAAATATACACATACCTTATATGTATATACACACACACACACATATATATATATTCATATTCCACTGCTAGTTCTTTACACAAGAGAAATGAAAATATATGCCCACACAAAGATTTATACATGAATGTTTAGAGTGTTTTCATGGGTAATAGTCCAACCTAGGAATAACCTAAATGTCATCAATAGGCGACTGGAGAAACCAGCTGTGTCCTACCCATGCAGTGGGCTACTACTCAGCAGTAAAAATGACAGGCAAAGAGCTGATACATGCAGCAGTATGGATGAGTCTCAAAATAATCACACTTAAAGGAACCAAACAAAGAATACGTTTTATGTAATTCCATTTATATACAGTTCTGGAAAGCCCAAGTGAATCTATAATGACATAAAGCGAATCTGTGTTAGTCTTGCAACAGTGGTAGGGTAAGGGAAAGATTTTAAAGGGTTGCACAGGAAGTTCTTGGGGCTGGTGGGAATGTTTGTTCTCTTGATTGTAGTAATATTTTCATGGGTGGGTATATAAGTCAGAACTCATCACATTGTACATTTTAAATATAGGTAGGTAGGTCATTGCATGTCAGTTAAATCTCAAAATGGGAAAAAGAAGACACTATTAAATATTTTATTATTTTTTAGAAATTCAGTTTTCTAAGTTCAGTTTTCTCATACAAAACAGATACTTTTTTTTTTGCTTTATTGAGTTTTGGTTGCCTCATCAATGATTTGCCTATATATTTACTTGTAGGTCCATATAGTTCCATATATTTAGGTTGGGGGATAATATAAAAGTAATCTAATTTTAGTTGGCCTCACTTACCTCAACTATAAATTTAGGGTTATGTCAGATCACCAAGGATTCTTCTGTCTTTGAAAATCTGTAATTGTAACTATAGATCAGTTGGTCTTCTGGGATTCGGAATCATTTCATAAGGAAGCATTGTAGAGAGATCAGGAATATCTACTCAAATAGATCGTGTTAATTCTTTCAGAGAATATTTTGAGTAATACTAGACTAATCTGGTAATGCAAAGTTGAGAACCAGAAAACAACTGCCCAAAGATGAAAACTCAGTCTTTGTCTGGATTAACCAGTATTTAAAATCAGGAGTATAAAATGCAATGTAAGAAAAATGAATTTTTGTGTGTGTGGTTATGTTATAATAAAACTTTATTTATAAAAACAAATGGTGGGCCAGAGTTGGCCATGGGCCATAATTTCCTGACCCCCTGGCCTACAGCTTTGTTGTCTGATGGTTAAAGCTGGGTCGCTGCAAGTATGGGTTCCAGCTGGAGGAAAGTAGGGAGAGAGAGCCCATGGAGAAGATAAACTCACTCCTTCACGGGTCCTGATCAGAAGTGGGATATCTCACATCTCACATTCTTTGGGCCGGGGCCTACTTAAAATGGATGACCTTCTTGCAAGGGAGGCTGGGACATGTCGCTTCTAGTTTCAACAACTCTATTACTCTAGAAGAAGAGAATGGATTTTTTTATAGTGGCTCAGTTAAGAGAAATGTTTCCAAGATCAACAAAGGCTTCAAAGTTTGGAATTAAAAACAGGAACACCATTCAGTGTTGATACCCAGAAGAGGAACTGCAAGGTTTTGTTACAGAAAGTACCCTTAGAAACCACAAAAGCTGTTCCAGTCCCATACGATTGAAAACTAATGATTGCGAAGCAGCCGCATGCTGGTGCTTGGCAAACACCATCTTCCTGGGAGTATCCTGGGAGTAGTTTCCTGTCTCTAAGGTGGGGATAACAGCAAGACCTTGTCGTGGGGGGTAAATGACACTGTGTGCAAAGCACAGGGCCGGACACACAGGTAGTACTTGGGAAATGTTTGTTACAGTTACTACCCTCGTCTTCAGCATCAGCATTATCTCCTGTAACTCTGACAGCTTGCATGAAAGAGATTCTATTATTCTCAAGAAAAATGAATTTTTATTATATAAAACTGATTTCATATTGCTTACTGTGTATTTGGAATGATTTAGAAGAACAGTCTCATGCTTTGCTCAGGGAAATTTTAAAACCAACACAATAAATGTTATTAAATATTGCTAATATAATTGCACATGCCAACACATAGTAACCCAGGTAAGTTTTTATCAGAACTTGCGTGATGGGACAAGTGTTAGATAAATGTCTTAGGGATAGGGGAAAGAATGTGTGTTCACTTGGCTAAACAGAATGTGAGCGTGGGTGTAGAGAATCAAGAAAAAGCATCTTTTTTTTTCATGTTCAGGAAAAAATGCCTTTTATGAAGTTGGATGCTCTTGAATATGCTTATAAGTCTTTAATATACTCATTACATAAAGAACGTCCTGTGTAATACATACAAATTCCACAGACAGGCTTTCTCTGGTGACAGGAATGAAACACCCACAGAAGTTGTTTGTTACAGGGCTGTGCTGACATAATAGCACCCTTTGAGTGAAGCCTGAAGCAGGAAGATAGCTTCACTTACCAAATGCCGTGGTTTCACTCTCTAGGCCATGCTTAGACAAACAAGGAGGTCAGCGTGAGCAGTCTAGTTGCGGGTTAGTCTCAAAAGAAATTCTCAGAAGTTATTTTTAAAAAGCCAAGGAAAACAGAGCTCCTGTTTTTGCTACATATGTCACAGCTGAGCCTCTCTGTTTGAAGAGCTTCATTTAATATTTTTTGCCTTTTAGGGTAAGCTCTAGACTATATTCTAGACACTGTAGCATTGATAAAATGTTACTATATAGAGGCTCTGTGTATTCTTTGCAGCAAATACCTTCCTTTCTCGGTGAATAAGTATTTCATGGATGACCAAGCCAGTTTTTAAAAGATGGTATAAAACCAGCAGTTGAAATTTATTATTATTATATTTGTTGTTAGTAAGTCCCACATTAGGAGAACTTTCTAGTATTTTGGAAGTGTAAGCAGGATTCGAACCTATTGGAAGTAGGCTAGATTTTGATTTAAAGAAAAGTATCTGGAAAAAGAAATTCGGAAAATTGTGATTGAAATAATCAATTATCAGGCAATAGTTTATGATGTTAAAATTCTAAGCTGTTTGATAGAAAGCATTTTGAAATGATAATTAGATATTCAATCTTCACTGTATGGTGGGATCCTAAAAGGCTTGTTTAGTCTTAAGAAATTATTGAAGACATGTGCATATGTGAAGTGAAACAGTTTCTTCCTTAATAAGTTCAATTAAGAACTATTAGGTATAGCAGATTTATAACACTGTGCTGCTGAAATTATTATAATTAATTTTCAAATGAGAGTTTTAGCTACCAAGTCTCAGGGAAGAAAATCCTATTTTGAAGTATGTCTTTTCTGTCCTACTCATTAGTTACTTTGCCTTTTGTAAAATTACTTAGATGTGTTTGATTTCTTTTTTCTTGATGCCTGTTTTACTGAATCAGAACTGACATGCATTACCATTTCGGTTGGTATTTAGTGTATTAAATGATTGGTACGTGTCCTGTAGTTTTGTGCTACAGTTTTAAAGTGATAGTAGACCTCATATGAGCATGGTGGCTGGTACCCTCCATCCCTCCCCAGGAGCCTGTCGGGTAGGGTGGATCTGGTAATGACAATGCTAGAGAGGCTCCATAGTCCTAGTTCTCTTCTCAGACTCTTCTTTATTTTCTCTCTCCGAACTTGCCCTTTCCTTAGAATGCTAAGTGTCTAGGGAACACTCGAGGCAGCTTTTGTCCTGTATGCTGCACCCGGCCCTGCGCTACTGCTCTTTTTCCAGATGTCGGTGTTTTAGATTCCGCCCTCTTGCTTACCAGCCGAGCATTAGGCGAATGTCTCAGAGCATCGTTTTCTTCATCTGTGAAATAGAGATAATAACATATATCTCAAGATAAATGGGCAGGTCCAAATGAGGTACTATTTAGGAGAGGCTTTTAAAAAGCCTAATTCAAATATTATTTATCTTCACCAACTGTTTAGTCAGTAAGTTAAATTGAATCAATAACCTTTTTGCATTTGGTGGTATTCCAGACAGCCAGTAGAATACGTTTTGTGAAGGCCATTTTTGTGACCTTTTGTCTTTTATTTTATTTTTATTTTTTATTTTTTGGTATCGATTGGGATTGGGGAATGAGATTGATGTATATTTTAGGTATTTGATTTCTTAGAGGGAAATGCTTTGTGCTCAGTGTAGCAGAGTTTTTTTGTCCCAGTGTTAGTTCTGAAACCTCTTGCTACATAATGGCGACAAAGAAGAGAAATGTAGCACCCCAGAAAAGGACAGAGTGCCTGCTGTCTGCCTATTTACAGCTTCCAGGAATCTGACCACGTCAACCAACAAAGTAGGAAAATTGGGCAAGTCCGACCCCCTCAAGCCCTTGCTTTTACTTCGGAATGACAAAAATACTTACTTCCAGTTTACCTAACAGTGACTTTCTAAATGTTTAACAGCTAGAACGTCCTGGGCACCAAGGAGTTAGGACTGGAACAGCATTCTGGGGACACCCAGTTCTACTAAGGCTTTGATCTTTAGCTGTGGAATTGTGGGGAGTGTTGGCCAGGGCCAGGGCTGGGTTTCTGGCCATGGGGACTGGGCATCGTGTGCGAGGTACCCTCAGGCCCTCTGTCAAAGGGCCGAGTAGGCCAGAAACCTGGAAATGTTGCGCGCCAGCCTCGAGTTCACCTGAGTGTGTCCATCTACAACTCAAGTCATTCTACCTGATTTTCAGTTTGGTTCTAGCAGAAACTTGTTCTTCCTCCCCCCCCCCTTTAATCAGCTGTGGGAGATAGTCGTAGGTATAACTGAATATAACATTGCCTTTTTAGGAAGGCATATATAAAATGTTAGCTTTCACACTTTAGTTCCTGGGAAAACTATTTAAAGAAACCTTAATTTGAATCCTTTCATGAAGTGATGATTTTTAATTTATCTTAGTTATAGTATTGAATTTATATTTATTAGGTTTGTCATAAAAGCAGTATTAAGAAAGCATAGACCCCCCCTAGATAGTGTAGTTGTGGAAGTTGTAGCTTACATATGACCATAGAGTTGGGAAAAGAACCTTAAATGATTTGAACTGGATTGGCCCAGCTCATCTGTGGTCAGTCACCCTGCTGGTAAATGCTCAAGCCAGAACTTGACTCCTGTCTCCTTTTACTTCTCCTGTAACCTGTTTGTGTTAAGAAGCAAGGGTGCTCTTTACAGTTTGTCTTCTTCGGATCACGTGAGCAACAGTTATGACATCGAAGCTTCGGGATATATAGCACGGAAGTTATTGTTTCTGTTTGAAATTTCGGGTAACTGAGGCCCAGAATTTCTTGGTTCCTTTTCTGTATGATTTCCCTGTTCAGATTGGTTGAGTCAAACCTGCAGTGTGTCCTTTCCTCTCTAGCGCTAGAGGTTTCCTTTGTATGCTTTAGGTTGCTTAAGATCACAGTGAGAGTTAGTAGACCAGGCAGATCTATGGAATGCTTCTCAAATATGCAGGTTGTGAAAGCTTATCACCAGGGGGAAAAACTCGATGCTTGCATTTTTACTCAGGCATAATCCTCTTTTTTTTTTTTTTTTTTTGTTGAATTGGATGAGGAAACAGAGATCCAGGAAAGTAAGCTTATTCAGGAAGATTTACTCATCAAACTGACAGTAGGATTAGGACTAATTGAATCCTTTCCCCAGTCTCTCCACATCCAAATCTTATCCCTTAAGACCCAGACCACATGATTACCTCGTCCATGTAGCCTTTTCTAGAGAAAGTAATAGATGACACACAATGGTTAGTCTGACTCTAGAACAAGGGAATGGGGGCAACTTGGATCTAGAAGTTAAGGAGACTCTGTTTTGGGGGATATAGTCTGTGTTATCTGGAACACTCTCACCATTTGGTCTGTTCTTGTAGTACACTTTTTAGTACACTTGAGAAAATCTGCTTTTATTGTAGAATATAATGCCTACATAAAGGTGTATAAAAAAGTTGTGTAATGTGTATAATTATGAATAAATTATAAAATAAACACCCATGTAACCACCTCCCACATGAAGGAATAAGAATATTGTCTTTACCTCTGAATCATGCTAACTTTGGGAGGTAACCACTATCCCTTGACTTTAATGATAAGCACTTTGTTCCTTTTATTTATTTTAAGTTAAAAAAAAGATTTATTTATTTATATTATTTATTTATTTATATTTATTTATATTAGAGAGAGAACAAGCAAGGGGAGGGGCAGAGGGACAGAGAGGTGGAGAAGCAGACTCCCCGCTGAGCACGGAAGTGGGGCTTGACCCCACACCCCTGAGATCATAACTTGAGCTGAAATCAAGAGTCAGATGCTCAACTGACTGAGCCACACAGGTTCCCCTGTTTCTTTTATTTTTCATTTCTTTTTTTTTTTACTTTGTTCCTTTTAAAATAAAATTATTTTTCAACACTTGTATGTATCCCTTGGTAGTACTTTACCCCTTGCTTTTATCTATTTGAAAAGTACATGTCCAAGTCCTTTATTCTCTTTTCATTCTACACATCTGTCTGTCTTGTCTTTGCAGAATTTCTGCATAGAGTTTGACTGGAAACTCTTTGCTGTGTACCTGGGTTAGAATATCTTGTCTCACTCTATAGCTTGTCTTCTCATTGCTTTTTGTGTTTTTCATTGAACAAGTGTTTATTATTTTTAATTTAGTCAAATTTATCAATTATTCCCTTTATGGAAATCATGATTTTAGAATGTTGTTTAACAATTTTTTTCCTTCCCCCAAGATCATAAAGATACTCTCTTATATTCTAAGAACTAAATACATAGTTTTGTCTTTCACATTAACGCCCGAAAATTTCATCTGAAGTTTATTTTGCTTTTGTTTTTGTTTTTCTAGATAGTGTGAGGGAAGGACCTAATTTAATTGCTTTTCATATGGCTATCCAGTTGTCCCAACATTGCTTACTGAAATGACTGTCTTTTCTGTACTTCCATGAAGTGCTACTTTTGTGCTTAGTCAACTCTTCATATGTCGTGGGTCTGTTTCTATGTTCCCTAGTCTGTCCCAGTTGTCTTTTGTTTCTCTATTGCTGTAGCAATACTGTGTTGCCTTAATTGCCATCTATTTATAATAACTCTTCATATCTGATGGAGTTCTCACACACTTTGTTCTTCTTCAGGATTGCCTTGTTTACTCTTGGCCTTTTGCATTTCCATATAAATTTTAGAATTAGCTAGTCAAGTTCCACACACACCTGTTTGTAATTTTAGATTGTGATAACACTAAATGTATAGAACAACCTGGGGAAAATTTACTCTTTAATTCATATGAATGGTATATCTCTTCATTTATCTAGGGTCTTCTTGCGTGTCTCAGTAAAATTTTATAGAGCTATCTTTAGACTCTTGTGTATGTCTTTTGATAGATGTATTGCTACTTAGCAAGACTTCTGGTGTACAAAATTAAAATATAATTAGTCATATGTCTGTATTGCAGCAACAAACAAAATAAAATTTAAAAAGATACAATTTGCTAAAACATCTGTTTTAAATATATTCCAATTTAAGGTTTAAATTTACCACTTTATTTTGTGCTTTTAACTTTAAAAGTTGCTGCTGTTTGATTCTACAGAGACAGTAGTGCCCCACTTACCCACCAGTTGGTCCTAAAGTTGTGTCAGTTATTCAGAATTATGAAATAGTCTGGTTTGAGAAGTAACAGATATTTCATTTTGTAGTGTTAATGGCATTACTATATTCTTTTGCATGTATGCATTTAATCCTTCTAACATCTTTATGAGAACAGCATATGGTTCCTGTTTGATAGCAGAGGAAACTTAAATGTAGGGATGTTAATTAGTTTGCCTATTATCATAGTGCTAGAAAGTTGGGAGTACCTTGGTCTGAACCAGGTTGTGTCCAACACCAGCGTCCATGATGTTGTCACCTTCAGGATTTTGTCACTTAGCAGTAACTCCCAAGGGCAGCACCGTGCTTCAGGGTGCGATAGTGATTGCTGATGACAATGAAAAACCTCAAGCAGCAAGAGGCTGCTTCATACTCATTTTATTTTGTTTCTTGAAGCAAGAAAGAAGGTAAAAAATTTTTGGAAAGATTTCTATTCAAAGCATGAAAATCAAAGTGTAAGCCTGGTGCGCTTTATGATGCAAATGGATTCAAAGCATCTTTTTCGTATTGAAGGGGGGAAATACAATGCATAGAGATAGTGCTCATTAATGTTATCAATTTGTGAAAATAGAAAAAATATTTTATTGTTAAGAACCCCACTTTTTACATAAAGTTCAACTTTTTTAGAATAGAAAAATGTGAAACTTTAGCTTACATTTATATATCTTTTCTCCTTCTGTCAGTGACTGTCACTTTGCCAAATCCGTGGGAGTTTTATGATCTGTTATCCTCTGAGATCTGTGGATTCATTTAACATTTTTCTGTGATTTTATTGGTTTTGGAATCAAGAACTAAAAACTGAATATAGTTCACTATTCATATAACAAGATTTAAGGATGTTTAGTTTTTAAAAGTTCCTTTGGTCCCCATTAGATTTATTTCTGTTTGACTAATGAGTAGATGGAGGGAAAAAAATCAAGTATTGCGTATGGTTTTTGTAGGTATGTTTTAATAAAAAACAATCAACTCTGGTCAATGAAAGCTTTCAGAAAAAGATTTCATGAAAAACTTGCATTCTTTTAAGTTAAGAGTAGTTTTTCCCCAAACCTGAATGTCAGTCATACCACTTTTTTCCTATTCTCTGTTTTCTATTTTTGTCTGTTTCTTAAAAATATTTCTTAGCTACAAGGAGACTTGCCTGAGAGCTGTCTTGTACTTAGGTCAATAACATGATAGCTGGAAAAACTCTAGATTGTCTACTATGTAGCCTAGGATGGAGGAAAAAGAAAATTAAGTAAATAGTGTTAAACGATTTTCTGTAATATACCCTCAGCTCTTTTAATAACACTATGGTGTAAACGGTGTCTTTTACACTGAGGCTTGCAACTCACTGGGGGGTCATGAAATAGATTTAAGGCATTGCATTCAGCACTTAATTTAAAGAATAAACTAGAATGGAAATTTAAATTTTTAAAAGTGATTATGAATTGGGGCACCTGGGTGGCTCAAGTCAGTTAAGCCTTGGCCTTCTGCTCAGGTCATGATCCCTGAGTCTCAGGATCGAGTTCCCCATCGGGCTCCCTGCTCAGTGGGGAGTCTGCTTTTCCCTCTGCCCATTACCCAGCTCATGTTCTCTCTCCCTCAAATAAGTAAATAAATAAGTAAGTAAGTAAATAAATAAATAAATAAAATCTAAAAAAAAAGAATTCTTTAAAAAATAAAGTGAATATAAATTTAAGGGGATTCTAAATAGGACACATGAAGTAGAAAAATTAGTGTATCACATAATAAAATTATTTGTTCATGAAAATTTAGTATCAGTTCCACAGATAATGTCAATAATGTATGTCTAGATTTAGTCCAGGAAAAAGAAACAAGATGTGTTTTAAGCAGGAAGATACTTAATGCAAGGGAATTAGATGCTTATAAAACTGATTGAAGATATAAAGAATGGGTTCTAGGCTGTTCCTGCTGGAATGACTTCTAGACCATATAGAATGGATTCACTTAAAAGCTGCATATACCTGAAGCTATTGCTGGATTTGTGTGTTTGCGAACATACCCCGTTGCTGCAATTAAGTATTCAGGAAGCCAGAATTAATATGGGGCTGCTGTGGCCACAATTGCTCTTGACACCCAGAGTATGGGAAAGCGCCATTATCAGCACTGCTGTAGAAAATCTCACATTTCCTTGTCTTTGTTTGCAACTGAAACAGCCAAAAGGGTGCAGGAAAATGGCCTCTGCTTCACTTCTGCTTTCTTTCTTTCTTTCCTTTTTTTTTTTTTTAAGATTTTATTTATTTATTTGACTGAGAGAGAGAGAGATCACAAATAGGCAGAGAGGCAGGCAGAGAGAGAGGAGGAAGCAGGCTCCCCGCTGAGCAGAGAGCCCGCTGCGGGGCTGTATCCCAGGACCCTGAGATCATGACCTGAGCCAAAGGCAGAGGCTTAACCCACTGAGCCACCCAGGTGCCCCTCACTTCTGCTTTCATCATCTTAGACGTGTTGCTTCTATTTGCAGACCTAATTCTCACCTAGAATTCTAAGTCTAAGAGAAATCTTCTTAGCTTATCATCCTGTCCAGCTCTCCAGATGGAGGTTAGAAGGGCAGATGAGAAAATCAGCGCAAAACATCCAACTCAGTTCATCCCTTTGACTGCTCACTGCTCACACACGCTCTTCTCCTCATCTTAGGCTTCCCTATGACAGTACTAGTAGCAAAACTGTGCAGCTGTCACTCCTGTACAGGGAAGGAGGTCACTTCTCCCCAAAATGGGTTTCAACAGAGTCACCGTACCTATTGAATGGACTTTCTGATTCAACAGAGATGCAGACTGAAGAGTTGTATGTTATCTGGTATTTGCTTTAAAATATTCTGGGGGAAGAAAAGTAGGAGGGAGAGATGGGCAAGATTGGCAAAAATGTTGATAATTGTTGAGGATGGGTTATGGCTAGTCAATTATTTTTCTCTATTTTTTGTAATCTTTGAAAATTTCCATAGGTCGAAATTAAAAATATATAAATGCAAAATGTAAATCTTTGCTCATATGTCTTTAACTTAAAAATTGGCTATTATGTTTGGGAAGAGTAACAGATGGGAGGCAGTAGAACAAAGAACCTGAACCACAGTGATAGAAACCTATATAGAAGAGAATATTGATTCTCCTCACTTTCTGAAATTTTTTCATTAGTGATTGTATTCATAAATATAAAGTATTGTCACCCTTATCTTTTTATTTCAAAAAATGAAATGCTATGTAGGGTTATGATAATAATTAACGCATTTATAATGACCAAAAAGTAATTTCATATCATTTGATTGCATTAAGATTAGAGAAGTAAATTGTAAACATGATGTATTATGTCTGAAAAGTCTCAAGGCCAGATCTTCTGACCCCAAATACTAGGTTTGCATCCCTGAAGTATACTTAAGTTGTTATCAATCATTAGCATGTACTCTATACATGTATTTTCTTCCCTTACCCGTTTTTTGAGTATAGGGATCTGAAAGAATAGTGTGTGTGTGAGTGCACATATGTGTATGTGTGCATGGTGGGTGTGTGCATGTGAGTATGTGCGTGTTTATGCATGCATTTTTACACTGGCTTAATATGGAAAAGTGGACATTGAAACTTCCAATTTCAGCCCCTACAACTAGAGATCTTGGTAGTTGTCATTTCCATCCTTACAACAAGACAAAGCTGGACAAATTAAAAAAAATGAAAATCTCTCATCTAGATCTAAAGTTAAAGGGTAAACCATCACCCTGAAATTTGGAAATTTATGGGTACATGCAGATTGTGTCAGCCAGTATCTGCTTACCTGGAGCAGAAACTTCTGAAGCAGTAACACTTAAATGATAGTTTTGATAAACTGCTCAAGACCGGGTGTGCACTAAAGAGTCCAAAATTCCTGGGGGTTCTAATCTCAGAGTGGGCCCAGCCCTCACATGTTCATGAATCTTACCAATGGGAACCCCACCAAGTTCTCAGAGTCAAGATTTGAAAATCATGCCAGCATGACCCTGAGAGGAGCAGTGGATAAGTAATCATCATAAAATACATCCAGAGCTGTCTCTAAACAAAGGCTACTCAGAGGTAAAGGACTCATCAGATATGATGACAGATGTTAGATTATTGGGCAGGTAACCTAAAATAACTGATTAATACAAAAGGGCTCTAATCAGAGAAGTAGACAACATGCAAAAATAGATGACTTAGGGATGGCTGGGTTGCTCAGTTGTTAAGCGTCTGCCTTCAGCTTAAGTCATGATCTCAGGGTCCTGGGATGAAGCCCCACATTGGGCTCCCTGTTCAGCAGGTAGTCTGCTTCTCTTTTTCCCTCTGCTCCTTCCCCTGGCTTGTCCTCTCTCTCTCTCTCTCTCTTTTTCTCTCTCTCACTAGCTCTTAAATAAATAAATCTATCTTTAAAAAGAATAGATGCCTTATATAAGAATTGAGGTGGAAACTCAAGGAATCAAAAGAAAATGCTAGATATCAAAACCACTAGAACAGAAATGAAGAATGCCTTCAGTGAGTTCATCAGCAGACTTGGCATGGCTGAGGAAAGAATTAGTAAGTTTGAAGACAGGTTAATAGACTCTTCCAAAATTGAAATGCAAAGAAAAGTAAAAAGAAAAAAAAAAGGCATTCAAAAACTGTGGGACAATTTTTAAAGTTTTTACGTACCTATATTTGGGGTACCAGGTGGAGGATAAAGAGAGAAAAGAGCAAAAAAATATATATTTGAATTGATAATGGCCAAGACTTTCCAAAATTAATGACTTTCCAAATTAATTAATTAAATTAACAAAAACCACAGACACAGGAAGTTCAGAAAATACCAGGTAGCATAAATACCACAAGCAATCAAACAAACAAGTAAACTAAAAACACAGACCAGTAACTCACATGTCCTACTTAAACTGCTGAAAACCAAAGGCAAAGAGAAAATCTTGAAATAAGCCAGATGGGAAAAATACTTTACCTAGGAGAAGAAAGGTGGGTGTTAAAGCAAGGTTTCAAATATTTAATAATACGTACACATTTACACCTTCAATTTAGCAATGACTTTTTAAATGCCTATTAAATGTCATGTTTTATGAAAGGTGATGCAGGCAAAATAAGACCTAATAACCTCCTTCTCCCAACTGAATAGTAAAATCTGGTAGAAGGAAGTAAGAAAAGTATATGTATAATGATAATAATAATAGTGATAATAATATTCAGATTTTAAAGTTACTGCAAGGGAAGTACCCGTCACACAAAATGTCATGGGGGCTTGAGGGGAGGGAAAGCTCTAGCTGGCTGGGGGGTCAGGGATAGCTCCTTTCCTTTTTCCTACAGGAGCTGACCTAAAACTTGACCTTCATCATTTTCCTCCCATTTCTTTAAATTTTCACCTGCCCCTCAGGCTATGTTTCCTTCTGTTTCACTGAGAAAATAGTGACAACAGAGACCATTGTTATTTCTACCCTTTTTCTCATGCTATGTCCAGTTTTCTCGTAAGGCAATTTTCATTCTCTGCACAAGTCGTTCAATGTGCTGTCTCTGTTTCTGCTTCAGTCCTGGCATATCTGTCATGATTATTTTGCTGACCTGTCACTTTTTTCCTCATTCGCTTCTTCCCAGCATCCTATACATTCTCCATGAAACAGATTAATCATCTCTCTCCCCCACTTCACCTTTTCTACACTTCTCACATTGCCTACAGAATAAAATCTTCCTCTTGCAGTTTGTCTTTCAAAGACCCTCATATTCTGCCACAAACTATGGTTTTTTATTTCTGAGAGGAGATATCCCATGAAATGTTTTCCAAACTTATTTGACAGAAATATCCATTTAATGTCTCCTGGGCCTGTAATGTTTTGCAGAGTACAGTTTGGGAAGTGCTGGAATTGAATGAAGAATGTGAACTTCTGGGAATGGGAACAGGAGGGAGAAGCATGACTGAAGTCATCTTGATAGTAATGAGCACGGAGAATAGGCCAGCTGCATATGAGGTCATGACATACATTAGTACATGATTCTCCAAATGCTGATTTCTTCTCCAAGATTTTTAGGAGTGAGCCTCTGTGTCTGTTTATAATCTGTGAAGACTCTGTCATGCAGAAAAATAGGAGGAAAAGCCTTTCCGCTCTTAATCTCAGGAGAAAATAGATTTTAACCGCGTTTCTGGAAACTTGCATTGGCAGAAGTTAAGGACTTCCAGAGAGCTCAGTTTTATTTCATTTGTAGTTATATTTCATCTTAACAATTTAAATGTAGGATTATTTGAAAAATTTTGGAGGAATAACGTATTTTCATTTCTTAAGAATTTTTGTGGCGTTCTTTTATAGCCTCCCTGAAATATTTGCATTTATCTAGTTGTTATCCAAATATCTGAATGTATACTTGATAATGTTCCTATCGCAAAAGTTGTGGTTCATTGAGTTTTTGCTTTTTTTTTGAAAGATTTCTTTTTTTTTTGAGAGGGAGAGTGGGGGGAGGGGTAGAGAGGGAGAGAGGCAGAGAGAGTCTTAAGCGACTCCACCCTGAGTGTGGAACCCCACACAGGGGGGCTCGATCTCCTGACCTTGAGACCACAACCTGAGCTTAAACAGGGAGTCAGATGCTTAACCGGCTGCCACCCAGGGGCCCCAGTTGAGCGTTCTTTTATTTGCAATTTCTTATAACTAGGAATCTCCTGCTTTAGTAGAATGGGAATAATTAACTGTCATGTCTTTAAGGAGTACTAAATCATTCTGAAGGGACTTATATAGAAAAATATTAATTATAGTATGTTATTATATGTTATGATCCTTTAAGAATTCATGATTTCTTTAAACTGTTTTTGGTGAGACTTGCAAGACCTAGGCCAGAGAGTCAACTTGAGAGACTGGCCACTCGCTGAGTACTGCAAATAGAAATTGTAACTCTTTACATAGGACCTATTTACAGTTAGAGGGCAAAATGCAAGGCAGGTCATGTAGTACACCCTTGGGGACTGAAGATTCTATCCAGCCCTCACGTACAGGTGGGGAGAACATCCTCATATCCCTCTGGGCCTGCCTGGCTGTCAGGGAAGACAGGTAGCTAGAGGCACCCTTCCTGCCCCCACGGACTTCCGGTCTGGTTGGACATGAATTATACCTATATCTATGCATTTGACTCTAGGATTATACTAAAAGTGTTGAATTTCTCAGAAGATGCAGAATTAGAAGTGGAGAAGGAAGAAAAAATGCTTAGGGAACATGTGATACAAACATATTACGGCAGTATAAGGGGTCTCTTTCTGAAATTTTGGGTTAAAACCCTGAAATTGCTGCTTGTGCTATGACTTTTTGAAACTGATAGGCTTCATTAGAAGAGGCAGAGGGCATCAACCCGATACTATGATACATTTAAGTTTTAGGTCATGGGCAGTGTGTCGATTTTCTTTGTTGTGTCATCTCTAAATATCCCCAGCTGGACAAAGTACCTGTTCTTCACAAGCACGCAATAACCGGAACTTCATGATGTGTTGATGTAAAGTAAAGCTTCTTACTGATGGTGAATTTAGTCAGTAGATTGTCTAATGTTATTTTCATGATCAAGAGAAAGAGAAAGCTATCAGGCTGCCAAAATATAATCCTTTTAGCGTCATTCATATGTTGAAATAAATTCCAGTTGCAGACTTTTAGCTGATAACTCTCATTTTGGAATTATTGTATTTCCAATACACTTAAAGTATATTTTTGCTGAAAATATTCCATTAAGACATATTTTAGGTATTCCATTTGCTATCAGTTTCACTAACTTAGAATCGTATTTTAAAAAATGTTTTCCCTTCATAAGTAGAGACGTGGAAATCTTGCTGCCATGTAGCCACAGTAATGTGTATATAAAATGAGACTGCTAAATTAAGTCTTTTCTTCTCTACTTTCTTTAAAACTTATTATTGTATTCCTTTGTGGTATTTCTATCACTTAAGGGAATGAGATTTCAAGTTGAATCCTAGAGAGACTTGAATTCCCCTTGGGTTCTCTTTCGCTGGAGGTATGTGTGTGCTCTGAGGTAATTAGTGGCGCCTCATTAGGATAATGCTGGCAGAGTGGTAAGACTTCCTTCCGCCTTGAATAACTGCTGAGAAAAAACAGACACCCACCACTAAATAAATACCCTTGCTTGTGCTTCCTATACATGAAAATACTTTGGAAGTTAATACATGAACACACAGGGCAACTGAATGAAAAACTTAAAGCGAGCTACTCCTCTAACAGTAAACTGTGGAAGTATCTTTTCTAAAAACATGGACTTCACTTTCTACCTGGCACAGGCTGCCCCACGCCATTTGTTTTCTACTCCTACTTCCGCCTTTTGTCTTAATGATTCTCTCCAGTTATGTCCTTAAATATCTCCAAGCCTGTTGTTCTCTAATTTTCTTAGGCTTTGAAGTCAGTCAGAGGTAAGGTTTAGTGGATCACTCTTTAGCTTGGCCAACATTGAAATTCCACTTATCTCAGAAGACAAATAACATGTTGGAGGCTCGGTGCTTGAAAATTTGACTGACGAGGAGATACACCAGAAGAAGCCTTAGGCTAAGGGAGGGGGAAATGAGGCAGTTACTGCTTTTTTAGGTGTTTGTAGTTAATTTCTGGCCACTGTCCCCCAGTGGATGCTCTAAACTCTCTCCTCATGTCCTGAAAGCCTTTATCCATCATTCTCATCTTCTGTGTCTTGAAGAGACTGAGGCCACCTGAAGTGAATTCCTTCACTTGCATCTAAATTGTTGCTCTTCATGGGCACGCATGCTCTTTTCCCTTCTGCCTCTCAAGGATATGTAAGTTTAGAGAAACAAATATAAATGTTTTGCCCCTGCAGTATCCTTTAAAAGATCAGTCATATAATGTCCACTTTCTGTTTTTAATTTGAAAGGTTCTGATGAGTGTAAAAAAGGAAGATAAATATGAAAGTGGCCTGAAAACAAGTTGTTGTTAGGAGCAATCTTTTCCACTGATATAGTTTGATATAGTTTGATCCAGTTTTTGTTATTTGGTTGAAAAGGATGCAGCAAAATTTGAGTGGATTCAATAAAGAGTGAGGATGAAAAGAATAGAAAATGGGTCCTACGAGGAAAATTGAAAACACTTGGGACTTTATTTTGTCCTTAGAAAATTGGGCTAGATGACTAACTCCTTCAAGCATATGAAAGATTATTATATTGACCCATACTACACTTTATCTCTTCAAAAATGAAATGGAGAAAATGGTTTTAAATTACAGCAACAGAGAAGAGTCTATCATTTCTGAATTAAAGAGTTATTAAACACTGAAGCAGGCTATTAAAGGAAGCTATAGAATTCTCAGCATTGAGTACCATTAAGATTAGGTATTATTTCTATTAAATATTTCAGGTATTTTTTTCCTAAAAGCAGATGACCTGATGACCCCTTCCATTGCCTATACTCTTTTGGACTCTACTATTTTATAACATTGGAATTTGGAGCATTATAGGGAGCATTTATTTTGTTTGGTCTTTTCTATTAAAATTTTTCCTTACTATGCTCATTTTCCAAGAAGATACTTTCCAGAGAGAAAAGATGGAGGCCTGCATGGGTAATAGTTGGATTGAGTCGCAGGGATTCTCTGCCATGGATTCCAGCTGATGGGGACAACAGCTGCTATTGAGCTACCGGCTTCTCACCTCCTTGTTTTTCCTACCAGTTCAAAATTGTTTGTTTGTAAATAATCCATCATCTTTGATTAAATTAGGCCAGAAATAAAAGCCCACACATCCTCAAATAAAGAACAAACATTCAGATCTTGATCTTACAATTCCAAAATTATTTCTGAATGCTTATAACCAACTGGGTTCCTTATTCTTTCTCAGAGAAACAATGAGCTGCAGCCATCCGTGATCCCCAAAGTCAAGTGCATTGTGCAAGTGCATTGTGATATTTGTAACTGAAAGCTTTTCGTGTGTCTTGGTTTTGGTGCTGGCCTCTCTCCTGGATTTGTTGATTTCAACAATGGAGTGATTCAGGAAAGCAGAGAGGGGCCAGTTAGAGCCCTCCGGGTGCTGTGTAACACACACCACTGTTGGCAGTAGCTGAGTTATGTCACATGTACCTCTGCTGGAGTTATGGTCGTTCCCACCCCAAGATGAAATTCAATATGCCATCTCTTTGCATTATTTTTTAATGGCTCTTTTCCTTTGTAGTATAAATGAATAACTTGTATTAGTAGGGACCATAAAGAGTTTTTTGGAACAAATGTTTTAAAGTATATATATATATATTATATAATATAATATTATATATTATCTATTTTATTTATTGTATATAATATATACATTATTTATTATATATATTATATTAGTTGTTGTGTATCATGTCAGTTATCCAGTGCCATCAATATAATTTCAGTCTTCATTGACATGATCTTTGACTATATTTTTCCAACTCATTGTAAACCTTTCCTTTTCAACAATTCACTCCTTGGGCTGTAATCACCTCAGTTCTCCGGGATCTTTTTTGTGACTGGTTTGAATGAGCTCATTGTTTATTCACAGTAAAGAATGTTTCTGATACTGCTTTGTTGTAAATACAGTTGAGTGCTCTAGCTGACTTTCTTGTTGAGCCCAAAAGGTCTGTTCTGAGTATACTTTCTCTCAGGTTCTACCTTTGCTGAAACCAAAGGAGATTTTGAAGAATTTCCCCAATCTTGCCAGGCTGTTTCAGCTACCCTCAGTTTTCTTTTTGGCTTTGCAATAGCTTTTGCCAATTATGAGGATTGATTCATTGGGGAGCTCTTTATCTTTTTGCATTGTTTGCATTACGCTTTATAAAAGTGTAGATTTAAGGGGAACATATTGTTGCAGTAGCTAATTCTTTTAGGCCTGAGCACCTGGAAGTAATCCATATAGAAATCCATATAGAAGGCGTTTGATGGTTAAAATAATGTAATCTATAGGCTAACCGGATATAACAAAGTGTAAGTATAAAAGCATGCTGGTTAATAAATACTTCCTGTTTTTCCTTAGATGGAATATAGTTTTATTTGTATGATCAAATTAAAATAGGATTTTAGTTATGTTTTTCCAGATTGCATATTTACTTTAGAAAGGAACAGCTGTCAACAGAAGTACAAAGAAGACTTCATTGTCTTATAATTCCACATCTAATTTTACACAAGACAAAAATGTATATTAAATGATAGTACACAAAGTCTAGCATAAGACTGATTGTATGTACAAATATTAATGTGTGTTTTTCATTGACTAAGATGATAAAAATTCAGAACATTTCTCTCCTTAATAGTTAGCATCCAGGGGTGCCTGGGTCACTCAGTCAGTTAAGCATCTGCCTTCGGCTCAGGTTATGATTCCAAGGTTCTGGGATCAAGCCCTGCATCAGACTCACTGCTCAGCGGGAAGCCTACTTCTCCCTCTTCCACCCCCTGCTTGTGTTCCCTCTCTCACTGTCTCTCTCTCTCTGTCAAATAAATAAAGAAAATCTTAAAAAAAAAATAGCATCCATTAAGTCTATTTTATGCTTTCTTGTATTAGAACCCATTCATTTGTTTATCATTTTTTTAAAGTGTTCATTCAAAAAACTTATGTGATTGGTAGGATTTTAAGATAAATAGGATAGTCTTTTTCTGGGAGCTAACTTGAGAAACTTGGGTGTGAAAGATAAATAAATATGTAAGAAGTACAATAATAGAAATATTATTATAGCAACCTATTTTGCATCATCTCTGCTTTTAAAAAAAACCTCTAGGATAAGCTTTACCAGTGATTTCAAACTTGTAAATGTGTGCTGGGCGATTCCAAGAGTTCTGCAAACCATGAAAAAGCATTGACTGTAGGTTTAATTAATAATTTGAATTATTATGTATTGCTGTTTTCCAAGGTGGTGTAGAAACAATCCTGTTCAATGAAGTGTGATTTCATTTATACAGCTTCAGATTCACAGAAGCATTTTGGTCGTTATATGCCCTTTCAGCTGCTGCTAAAAGAGCATCCACTGTCATATGATGGGACAATAAAAATCAACTAGATAAATGTCCAGAATCTTGCTATTGTATTCCAGGTTTTAAAGAGCACATGTCACCTCTCACAAGGCTGTCACTGTTTGATAAAGAAGTTTGAGTCTTTGGTGAAAATGGCTCTTTGGTTTGGTCTCCTTTCTGTTGGTCACATGTTTAACTGAGTGATGTTGTCAACTCCATGCATATATTTTTTTAAGATTTTACTTATTTGCTTGACAGAGAGAGACACAGGAGAGAGGGAACTCCATTGAGCTCCTCCTAGAAAACTACTTAGAGAATTTATCCTGCCTGTTCTCACCTCATGGTCAGAATGTAATCTTTCCTAGAACCCCTATGTACTGACTTCCCTTTCAGAACAAAAGTTTTTCAGGTGTTACTATGGTGACCAGCTGTTTTTGACATGGGTCCTTTCTGACTTCTTATTTTCATTAAAGGATTTTCATTTTGCTATCTCAGAGGGGTTTAAGTGTCATTCCAGTCTGTGTCATCTTAGTGACTTGAATTCTTTTTGCTTTAAAAAAGTCAAATCCTTTTTGAATGATCAAAAATTAAACAATTGTGACTGACTCAAAGCAATAGCAGTTTGCAAAACTATAACAAACCTTTTTTTTCTAAAAAATGATGCTGTTTAAGGTTTCTGAAAATTCTGCATGAGGCTTCTTCCATAGGTAGCAGCATTTCTAAAACTTTGCGGTGAGTTTTAATTTTCTTTATGTGCCTGAGTTGGCGTTAGCAGAATTAGCAATATCCATAAGAAATTTTTTGGGAAGCATTTGTCAGACATGTTATTTGGTGATGATGGGTGGTTATTCTTAAGGAATTTATTTTTATTAAATGAATTTAATAAAATTTTTATTAAAGAAGCCTCTTTGCTGCACTACTCCTTTAATGAAATACAGTGAGCTTATGTTTCTTTCTTTGCTTAAGACAATGGGAGATGGTTTAATGTGTTTGGGTTATTTGATAAATAGCCAAGCTAAAGATATTAAAGTGAGTAAATATTTTTTCCTGAAAATCTCAGAATTTGGCTGCCTTGCTAGAGCATAGCAGGCCGCTGAAGAATGTACCAAGGAATTTGTGTTTCAACTATTATATATTTTTTTCTATCTTGTTCTTTTTCTGTTGTAATATACTTGCGGCAGTAAATGCCCAGACCAATGTGAAAGTCCTCACTCTTGGACCTACACAGAAATGTTTAGATGTTTACAGCATTAGCGTAGTTACGTAATGCTCATGGGATTTAGCATCCATGTTTCTCCCACCTGTATTTTGAAAGTATTATGTTGTATGTAATTTGCTAGTGTGGCTTTTCTCCTTTGATTCCCAAGCTAAGGGTCTTAGAAGCAGGTGAAGATATGGACATATTTTAGCCTTTCTATCATAGAATCATATAGTATTAAGTCATTAAATTAGACTCTTCCTGCTGGATATCTCCCTGTGGGTGGCCTGTCAGTGCATCTTCTCTATAGAGCCTAATTTTCCTTCTGCCTTCCCAATCTTAGTTATTGGCATCAACCAACAATCAGGAACTCAGGACAGCAGGCTTGGGGTTATTTTCAATTTTCCTCTTCTCTCACTTCTGTGTCCAATCAGTTGCCATGTGCCACCAATTCTGACTGCAATATTTCTTTTTCCTGTACTCCTTTCTTTTGTCACGGCTCCTGTTCTGTGCCATGTTCTCATCATTTCTACTCTGGAAAAGTGCAAAAGTCTGCTTGCCTCTCATCTCCCCCTCTGTCAAGTCATTATGGACTAAACCCTCAGTGCAATTTCCATGCTTGATAAAACGTACTACCTTCATAGAAGCTATTTCATTGCTTTTTAGTAAGGTTGGTGGGACTCTTCCTCTCTATCCTCATGCTACCATTAGAATGTTTTTCATTGTTTGAGTCTCTGTATGTTGAGATGGATATGAGGATCTTATTGTTGAAAGAAGAGCAAACACGATGATTAACATTTTCACAAATCATATCTGAGGGAAGGTAACAGAAATGGGTCATGGCTGTTATCAAGAGGACTGACATGTGTTTGCAGAGGGAATGTAACTAGAGCAGAGTAATTGGAACCTGGACCTCACATGAAGGAAATATATTTGGATTTTTCTCACAATACATCTGGCACTGGGAGAATCTCCTTTGTGTACATGAAAGAAATACTATAGCAAAATTCAATACAGTTTTAAATTTTTTAAGACCAAAAACATTAAAATACTAGATAACAGTTAAAACAATATTGACAACTGCATGGAAAGCCTTATCTTATGTGTGACTTTACTTTTAAACTCTGGTGGGAGAGAGGGGGAAAAACTCTTCACAGCTTGGATTGCTGAAGCTGAGGAGAAGGTGACGGCTCAGTCAGAATCTCTTTGTGAGCCACTTGCCACATTGTTCTGTGTGGTGGTTTGTCATAAGTGTAGGCCATAGAATCTTTCTTTGTTTAGATTTTCTGCTGCTTTTGCCAAACTTCAGAAGGCCGTAGCATGGAGAAATGGAACCATCTTGCTTGGGAAAGCCCCCTAGCAAAATACCTCATAGCCTGCTCTCTAGCAACATAGATAGTTCAACTCATCTAGGTATTTCGAAGATTGGAAAGATTTGGATAGCAATCACAAAACTATGTTTAGCCTAAAAAGATAAATCTGGTAAAGAGAATGTTAAAAACAGCTATAATAAACAAATACAGATAGTTTATATTGGGTAACTGTGGAACCATGACATTTGAGAATGGATACATTAAAATTGATCATTTTAGATTAGATTTTAGATTATAGCTTCCTCCAGTGGTTTCCCGTTGCATTTGGAATTAATTCTAAGTCTACCATGCATTGCCTGGAACCAGGGTGACCATTTATCATCGAAATCAGAACTCTTTTAAGAGTGAAAGGAAGTGCTATTACTAATTGCACCTGAAGAACCAGGAAGACCTAGCCCTGTCCTAGGCAAGTTAAGATGTATAGTTATCTGAACTCTAAGGTTTCCTACTCCCTGGTGCCTGGTCCCTGCATGTCCCTCCCACCTCATCTGCTACTTTTCCCCACACTCCCCACTGGCCTTTTTTTCTCACCTTTGACTGGTCTAGGTTTGTACTGTCTTGGATCCTTTATAGTAACTTTTCCTCTTCCTGAAACACTTTGCCCCCAGACTATCACATGGTTAACCCTTTGTCATTCAGGTCTTGGCACAAATATCATTTCATCAGTGAGGGCTTCCTTGTCTGTCTAAAGTTGTCCTTCTTCCCAGCACACCAGCCTTTGTTTCTCATAGCACTTCACACTACCTGAAATTTTGTGTGTTTATTCTTTCACTTACCTGTTTGTTTTTCCCCATAAAATAAACAGTAGGTACTATCTTTGTCTTGTTCATTACCATGCTTCCTGCACTTAGGACATTGCCTGGTATGTAAGGTTCAAATGTATTTGTTGAATAAGTAAAAGCAAGTTAATTATTGTAACTTAACTGATTGACTCCTGACGAATTAAATATCATGACATTAAGACAAAAGTTATTTTGGGGAAAAGCACCTTGGTGTAGGAGAGAGATGGGACTATTTCCTTGGATTACTTAGGCTTTCACTGACTCTCCTTCCCTTTCTGAACCTCGGTTCCCACATCTGTCAAGTGGGGATTATAACTGCGTTGCCCACCTCACCGTAAGTAGTATAAAATAAATGTTTGGGAAAGGACTATGTAAACTGTTAGAGGGCTTTTATAATTAGAAGGTGTAACCATACAGTTTCCACTTCTCTGCCACTTAAAATATTGCTCTTTTCCAACTTTCCCATTTCTGTTAAGACCTCCAGGCAAGAAACCTTAGAAATAATTCTTAACTGTACCCGCCCTTTTGTTCTTGACATGGAGTTAAGTCTCTAAGCTCTGTTAATTCTTCCTTTGAAACATCTCCAATTTCAGTTTTTATTACCACCACTTAACACCCCATGTTAGTGCCTCATCACTTTTTTCCTAGATTACTATGATAACATTTAGCACGTTTGTTTTCTCTTCCCCACCTGGCTTACCAAAAGCAGGTTGATCTTCCCTCAAAGAGATGTTTGCCGGTAACCTTCCATGCTCTCCATAGGCTATTTGAAAACATCCACATTTCTAAGTCTGGCCTTTGGTGTCTTCTGAGGTCATACTCCGCATGCTAATTTCTGCCTCATGTCCATCTCCTCGGTTTTATATTAATACTCACTTCTGTGTTTCTTTTTTTTTTTTTTTTCCACTTGTTTCTCATTCAAACATGAAATGCTCTTTCCATTCAAGCACTTTTTCCTCCAGGAAGTCTTGCCTGACAACACACTCCGCATTTAATCGCAACGCACTGAAAAAAAAAAGCTTCTTGTGCTTTTTTTCTGTTATATAGCCATGGTGTACCTCTTCTAACTTCCATTTATTGAGTACCTACCGTATGCCAGGAATAATATTCTCAATGTTTTCTTTAGTAATTATGAAAATCAATACCAAGCAACCTAAGAAAGGTTAATGCAGTTATTTAGTAACTTGTGTTGTTATTTAACTGCTGTATAGAAATGTGTTTTCAGCCTAAAAAATTCAGAAACAAGACCTGCGTCTCAGACTTCTTCACCCGCACATACTATTAGCAATATTAAGTTCTCACTTATGCTTGTTAAAATTGCATATATGTTTTATATTTCCTAATGGCTGACTTTTTCTTATCAGCACACTTGATACCTATGAATCTGTGTGCTGAAGAACTTCAGTGACCCAAATGTTCTTATCTAAGCAATTAAATTAGAATGACAGAAGTTCAGTGAATTTGCTAATTATGTTGTAGTCATTTGTTATCGAGGAACAAGTTTATAAGTGTGGGATTTATGTGGTATTCGCTCTTCCCCACAACAAACCAACACACTGGTTTATAGTCATGCCAAGATAATTTCAGCATAATACTTTGAGCAGCATGGCAAAATTTTTTTTCTTGCTTTTTAATACTGGTGACTTCAGACTCTGGCATTTCCAGGGCTCTGAGGTTAATGAACTGTTGGATTCTTATTAACCATGGTGAGCTTATGGTGTTTCAAAATACCAGGTTTTACTTGCCATGTGATTTTTTTCCCCCCGCCATATGATTTTGCTGCATTTTTCAGTGCGTGAAAACTGCACGCATCATATTACCATGTTCCCAGAAGTTGCCTGGCAGTAGCCACGTTTGGCTGAAGTAATGCTAATGGCATTTACACCTCATGAAACTTATCACTGATCTGGTTAAACCTGATATTTTAACTAGTATATTTTTGCAGGTATTTGCTTTAATGGCAGCTTTTAAGGAAAATTGAATTTATACACCATTGACTCTTAAAAAGGCCAAAATCTAACTGAAATATTTCTATTTGGACATTCAGCCAGGGCAGTTCTAAAAATAATCAGACATACCATTACTAACATTTGTGAGACAACCTCAAATTATATCTAAGCATTGATTAAATTATTAATGTGATTTATGGCTTTTTTTAAAAAAAGAGGTTGAATTTTGATCTCTCTTTATGACACGTATTGTTCGGCAACTTCACTTAGAAAAGAAAAAGAGGAATTTATGACCTCATCAAAAGCCTCATTAGGGAATATGTTTGGCTTTCATGCTGAGTTTTTCTTTTCGTTTTTTCTTTCTTTCTACTGTTGTTTGTTTCCAAGAAATTCAGTCTCTACACTCACATAATTTGGGGGATTTCAAATACTACGTCATTCAGCCACAGCTGTTTTAGATATGCCACAAGTTGTAGTTGTATGAAATTGATTTTGATTTTTTTTTAACATGGAGAAAAGCAAAGCATACAGAAAAGCAAACAAAACAGGGAAAATTTAAACTGTCTCCATAGTAATAGAATAATTCATGCAGCCAAAATGCTATAGCGTAGTAAGTAAGTACCTTACTTTTAGTGCAACATCAAATACTGGTGGTTTGTTTCTTATTTGATGCAGATGTGGAGTATTCTACCTCTCTAGGGTGGTTTATAAGAAATTATGGTCATGGTAGAGAGGGTTAAGTTGGGTTTGCTCCATGAACTTGAGGCATTTTCCCCAATAAGAGACTGGCAGATGAATTTTAGGTACATTAAAGAAATAAATACAGACAACTCGCACAACCTCTAAAACTTGGAAAACTAACCCCGTATTTTATTTTTTTCTAATCCTCTCTGAGCTCTTTTGCTAATAACCTTCTTCTTTACTTACTCATATTTATGCCTTCCACTTACCCAATTTTCTACTTGGAATGACTTTCTTTGTAACAAAATCCATTTGATTCCTTCTCCCCATACCTTTTTAGTATAGCATTGAAGATAAATTAAAATATATTAACAGTTGTTCTTAAGTTTGCTTCACTTACCCTTTTCCTGATCATTCGTTTTTCTTCTTATTTTGAACTTTAGTTGGGTGATAGATCAGGAATTGGAAAGACTTTTGTTTTGAATAATTGGAGTGACCATATTTGTCAATTAGACAGATACTAGAGCAATGGTTATAAATCTGTCTGAGCCCTAGGAATTTATGGAGAACATTTGGAAACATGTATTTTCAAGTATGTACCCAGAGATTCTGGCTTAGTAAGCTCAAAATGGTCCTTTAAATAAGTGCTAGAAATAATTGACAACAGTTTTGTTCTTAAGTCACCATAAATGAAACTATAAGGATTGGTTTCTAAAGAAACAAAAAAAGATCTTTTGTACTTGTGGAGATTTACCTCTCCAAAGTCCTGTCTTTAGTTGGACTGTTTAGTTGGCTTATAAGTAAAGAAGAATTGTTTAGGCTAAATTAAAATAATTAACTGGATTTACTGATGGGTCCATTACTAGATATTGTTACACTGAGGAAGGTAGAAAATGCAAAGATGTTTTTCCTAGAAGAAAGAAAACAATATATATTGGAAAATATTTATGTTGGTTGTAAATGAGACTTCTCAAGGGCTGAGTGGAGACTGAGGAGAAAAGAGGGCCTCATTATTTTTCCCTCCCTACCCCCCAAGACCCCCCACCCTGCCCCTCAAGTTCCTCATATCAGAGAGATCATATGATAATTGTCT
>LNAC01000699.1:415884-504009 GCA_002007465.1 Ailurus styani | reverse complement strand
GTTCTTTCCATAGTTTGGCTATTGTGGACATTGCTGCTATAAACATTCCGGTGCACGTGCCCCTGAGGATCACTACCGTTGTGTCTTTAGGATAAATACCCAGTAGTGCGATTGCTGGGTCGTAGGGTAGCTCCATTTTCAACTTTTTGAGGAATCACAAACCATAAGAGACTCCTGATCTCACAAAACAAACTGAGGGTTAGGTTACTGGGGGGTGGGAGGGTAGGGATAGGGTGGATGGGTTATGGACATTGGGGAGGGTTTGTGCTTTGGTGAGTGTTGTGAAAGATGTAAGCCTGATGATTCACAGACCTGTACCCCTTGGGCAAATAATAAAAATAAAATTAAATATAAAAAAGAAAAAAAAAAGAAAAGAAAAAAAAAGAAAAGAGGGCCTCTCTCGGGGCCCTCAAGATTCTAGTCTTTAGCCTTTGCCTAGAGCGGAGAGGTCTGAAAGCGAGGTTGTGAAGCAGTTGCTGGAGAAGTGGGAAGAAAACAGGGAAGGCGGCATGACAGGCAAAGGGACAGTCCTAGGAGGGAATAGTCAAATGTGTTGAAGTTGCAGTAAGAGGTCAAGTAAAATGAGGACTGGAAAATTGGTTTTACCCGAGGGTGGGGGGAGGGAGGATGAGGGGAATGGAAGGTTCTTGTATCAAAGAGGCATTTTTCAAACTCCAGTTATTCATCTGTCATCTCCATATTTTTTTTCCTAATTACCATCCTAACTATTTTTCACTCTTTTTCTTTAATTTTATAGGTGATATTCCATGGTTAAAAATAATCAACATTTTATAAAAAGGTATATCGAGGATTCATTTCACAGTCATCCGAGCTCTCCCCTACCCCTTATTTACCTCACTCCTTACAATCATTCTCACAAGTGTCTTGCTTATCCTTTCATGTTCTTTATATAAGGTGCCAGAGAAATCTATCATGGTAACATTTTTCTAATTGAAGTGTAATTAACATACAGGGTTATATTATTTTCAGGTGTATAACATAATGATTCAACAGTTCTATACATTACTCAGGGCTCATTGTGATACGTTTAGTCACCATCTGTAACCAGACAATGTTATTGCCATGTTACTAACTGTATTCCCTGTACTTTTCATCTCTGTGACTTACTTATTTTGTAACTGAGAGTTTGTACCTCTTAATCCCCTTTATCTATTTCACCCTCCTCCCCTCTGGCAACCACCAGGTTGTTCTGTGTATTTAAAAGTCTGTATTTTTGTTTGTCCCTTTTTTTTCTTCTTTGTCTCTTAAATTCCACATGGATGGACCTAGAGGGTATAATGGTGAGTGAAACTAGTCAGACAGCGAAAGATAAATACCATGTGATAGCACAGTGGCTTTTTTTTTTTTTTAAAGATTTTATTTATTTGAAAGAGAGAGAGAGAGAACATGCACTAGAGGAGAGGAGGGGCAGTGGGAGAGGGAGAAGCAGGCTTCCGCTGAGCAGGGAGCCCAATGCGGGGCTCGATCCCAGGGCTCTGGGATTGTGACCTGGGCCAAAGGTAGACACTTAGCAGACTGAGGCGCCCCTTACTGTAGCTTTTTAATCCTTATGAAAATCCCCTTCTCTCTAAAATACCAGAGAATAGCAAAGTAGTGTAATGAGTGCTAGGCTCTCAGCCCAGAATTTAGAGAGCCTTAAGCCAGTCTGCTGTGTGACTATGATTAAACTGCCCAAGCATATGTCCCCAAATAGACTGTGGCCTGAGCACTAAAGTTCATATCTTATTAATTCATCTTTCTATATATGTTAATCCTGGAACATAAGCAGTTAGAGATTAATGTGTGGTTGAATATGACGGAATTTGTATGCATTAAGTGTGGGTTTTAAAGACAAAAAATTCAGTGATGTATTAGCCCCCACAAAATAATTTTGTAGCTCAAATACTCCACCACTTGAACTTGAATTTTCTTTGGTTTCCCTCATTTCCAGTGTTCACTGGGTCTTGAGATTGTGGAGACCTTGGATCCTGATCTAGACCCCCTTTTAGCCCTTTGGCTCATGTCCTGCAAGAGTGGGAGGGGATACAGGAACATCAAGGAGTTTCTGAACAATGTGTGACTGAGATGTTTGTTTCTGATGTTGGAAAGGGTTAAGGTGCAGGAAAAGCTACAGTCTGAGAGAGATCTAGCAGACAAGTTTGGAAGGGTCCTGGAAATGGAAAAAACCCTGGGTATAGATTGATGGTCCTTTAAAGCCTACTACCATCCCCAGTTCTCCCATACAGTGGAGGGTATGAGTTTGAGCAGCTCTGAAACACCAGCTCTGTAAATGCTATGGTGACTTCAGGCCTCATTGGGCTAAAGCCTAGCCTGTTATAGATCCAGGCTTACTTGAGAAACTGAAATCCAAGTATCTGAGTTGTTCCCACAGAATTATATGACAAATAATGTGTCCTGGGTAGGTGGAAGGTCCTACACAGGACACCTCCTACTCCATAGTGGGAGTTTGAGGCAGCCGTGCAGTTTGGCAAGGAGGGGCAGAGTTTTATGTAATTGACCTTATTGAGCAGAGATTAAGGGACACATTAGAATTGAACTTGGATGCTAATAAAGACCAGATATGTAAAAGAAAGGTGAAGTGGCCATGGCCCATAGTCACCCAGGCCATGCCCCCTTCACCACTGCCTATTGAGAAGGTCTTTCATAAGTAGAACTGTAAACTGAGATCTATTGTTCCCATAAGTTAAATAGTGGAATCACTCAGTCTTGGGTTATTACATACAGTAGTTAAAGAGATAAGGTCAGAAGCACTCAGACTTTCCCCACAAGTTATAATGAGATTTAGGTGCTGGCATCATCTGAGTGTGTTTTCCACCCTCAGAAAGTTGACATGTTTACCCCACCCAGACATTACTGGATCAGGGGCCCAGATTGGTTGTAGGGAACTCATATTCCAAGTTAGCTATGACTTTAACATTATACACTTGTACCATGTGGCAGCATACTCATGCATACTCTCCACCTGAGGCCTCTTAGTGAGTATAAATATCCATTAACCCCAGCATATCTCAGACTATTAATGTATAGTGGTTAGGCAAGCAGGTATTCCTACTTTATGGGGAGTTGACCCAGGAAGGTTAGGAGCCAATACCAGTGGCCAGGATATGGAGTAGTGATAAGGTGCATAGATAGAAATATTACCTCCTGGGGGATGCCTGGCTGGCTCAGTCAGTAGAGCATGCAGTTCTTGATCTTAAGGTTATAACTTCAAGCCCCATGTTGGGTGTAGAGCTTACCTTAAAAAAAAAAAAGAGAGAAATTTTACCTCCTGCTTTACGTATGTTATGTATGTTGAGATAAAAACTTATTACAACAGAATCCTGTAATAACATGGAATTAAAAAAAACAATTTGCCTTTTAATGGGAGTTCCAGGTCCGGACAGTGAAAACACCTGGACAAACAAAACACCTGTAATTATCTGGCCTTCTTTGCCTTCCTGTCCTTGTGCTACGTTTAACACAATGCCACCAATAGAAAGTTTTCTGTGGAATTCTCCAGGATGTTTTAAATATGTATGAAACATCTATAAAAATACTAAGTGAATAGACAAAAATTCAGTATGTGGTATATTAACAATTGCAGTTTGGAAAGCTGTCAATTATGTGATAAGGTAAATAAAAAATACAACAGACCTTAAAAAATATGAGTTGTCATTATTCTTTGAATGGTGTTTATTAAGCGGTAGCTTTGTCTTTATTAATAAGCAATATGATATGGAGCAACGTCACTGTTAACCAAGAGACAATAAAACTTTATTAACACAGAGCAAGGTACCTGAAAATGGCTTGTAATATACCTTAAAATAAAATCAGTGACATACTAAGCTAGTGAATATAGAATTTGATTAAATACCTTCATGAGGGGTGCCTGGATGGCTCAGTTGGTTGAATGTCCACCTTCGGCTCAGGTACTGGGATCAAGCCTCACATCTGGCTCCTTGCTCAGCGGGGAGCCTGCTTCTCCCTCTCCCTCTGCCTGCTACTCCGCCTGCTTGTGCATCTCTCTTTCTGTCAAACAAATAAATAAAAATTCTTAAAAAAATACTTTCATAAGCAAACCTGAATTACCATGAAAATATACTATACTAGGGTCCCAGATTCTTTTAATATTTAACCACTAAGGCAACTTAACTGTAGAGAGTTTCATTAGCTTGCATTCTCTGATACTTGTTTTGGTTCTCTTGAGAAGAAAATTCTCAAGAAAATCGATAGGGGAAATTATGTATGTTTTGAAGACAGAAGAGATATTCCTTTTCACAGGTGACCAAGGTGCTTGGAGTTAGGGGAATGAATTAGGTGATTTTATATGGTGAATGGAGCATCCTGTCTAAGATTTTATTATTGTACAGATTCAAAAACCTTTTAAAGTCTTTTAAAAAACTCAAATATTCTTACCCTTTGTTTTTATGCAAAGCACATGACAATTAACATTTGAGAGGGTGTGAGAAGGGAATTGAGAAACCCAACTTTCCCCATCTTCTCTGTGTTGATATGGAAGAGATCAGAAATGTCCTTCGCAGGTCCTTCTTCCTCCTACAAATAGAAGCAGTTCAGCTTATAGGTGGTGAGGTTTCTTTTTTTTTTTCACTTTGAGTTATAATTATTGTAGTATAATTATAAAACTATACCTCCCCCTCTTTTTTGGCTTCTATCAGAGCCGCTAAATGTCTTAAAGAAAAATATCCACAACAGGCTTTGCTGTCACAGAGCACTTATATCTGTGTTTCTCCATTTATGAAAGGGGGAGTGTTGCTTGGTAGCAGTGGTGGCTGTGGGTGTTTGAAGGCAGATGGGGGACTGCCGGGCTGCAGCTGCAGTCTTGCAAATATTGTTAAAATAAACTTCCATTGCAAATTGAGTGGTCAAATAGAGGGTCGTTATGATGAAGCAGAGTTGAAAGTCTAATGTGAAAAAAAGCAAAACTATTTATCTGAGCTTTGGAAACTTCTATCCTGAGTAGTGTCAGTGAGGTTTTGTAGTAGAAAGCCAATGGGTTGTGACCTTAAGAGGCCTCTAAGAAGTGTCACTAATAGAATATTTTGATGAAAGAGAAAGCAACTCCATTATTTACTCCAAGGAGGTTTCACTTCATAAATTAATTTTGTACGACCTTGAAATATATGCCTCATTCAGTTAAAGGTCCATTTTACCTGTATTTTCTGATTCACCACAGATTCTCATGTGTACATAAAGTTTGGTTGTGATAAAATTACATATTCAAAGTTTCTTGGGCTTGGCATAGACACTATAATCATAGTTTTCATAAAAACTATAATGGAGTGGCACCTGGGTGGCACAGTTGGTTAAGTGTCCAACTCTTGATTTTGGCTCAGATCATGATCTCAGGGTCCTGAGTTAGAGCTCTGAGTCAGGCTCCATGATGAGCATGGAGTCTGCTTAAGATTCTCTTCTCCCTGGGGTGCCTGGGTAGCTCAGTGGGTTAAAGCCTCTGCCTTCAGCTTGGGTCATGATCTCAGGGCCCTGGGATGGAGCCCCGAATCAGGCTCTCTGCTCAGCGGGGAGCCTGCTTCCCCCTCTCCCTCTGCCTGCCTCTCTGCCTACTTGTGATCTCTCTCTCTCTGTCACATAAATAAATAAAATATTAAAAAAAAAATTCTCTTCTCCCTCTTCTCCCTCTGCCTCTCCCCTCACGTGCACGCTCTTTCTCTCTCTCAAAAAACAAAACAAAACAAAACACTACAAAGGAGCCAAATGAATAAACAGATGGTTGTTATCAGAGCGTTGTGGAAACTTAGAGAGTTGTCTTGTAGTGTAGTTGAGTTTGATATATATTTATAATGAAATACATTATTATTTACCATAAATTATATTCTTATTTTTCCTTTTTATTTTAATTAGACATAATATTTCTTTTGAAATTATATGTGGGGTAGTTTTTATCATGTGCATTCATTTCAAGAAAGTAAAGAGGGCATTACAAAATTTTGTATAAAAAGGAGGACTCTTGCAATCTACTTATCTTGGTAATAGTTAACTTGGACTTCTTAAATTGTTTAACTTTATACATTCGACAGAATTTCTTTTATCCTTTAAAGTAAAGTCTGTTAGTATTTGTAGTACTTAATGTTCTGTAAAGTTGCTGCAAACACAGTATTAGTTAATACTGAGTCATTGCTCCGAGGGAAATAGTTCCTGTGAGCCTTTGGTCACAATATTTTCATCAGTCAATCAATATATAACTTACTTTGTGTGCATTTCTGTTTAAAGACACCTTATTTAATATTGTTGCTCCCTTGATGTTGAATTAATAGCCAATGCTAGGAACTTTTTTAGAAGTACATTAATGGAGATGAAGAGTGCTTTCAATGGGTTAATTTGGAGACCTGACTCAGTTGAGACAAGAATCAGTGACCTTGAGCTTGGATCAGTAGAAATTACCCAAACCCAAAATAAATAGGAAAAGAGAGTGGGTAAAATAGAGAACAAAGTTTCAAAGATTTCTTGAATAATACCAATAGTGTGATGGGAATATAGCAGAAGAGAGTACAGGGTATGAAGAAATATTTGAAGAGATAATGGCCAGAACTTTTCAAAATTAACAAAATATATTAAATTATGGTTCTAAGGAGCTCAAACATTCCCAAGTAGAAAAAATATTAAGAAAATTCACCTGGGCACATTGTATTCAAATTGTGATAAAAATGAAAGGGTAAATGAAAAAAATTGAAGGTGGAAAAAAAGAAAAATGACAGATTGAGCAACAAAGTTAAGAATTTCAGCAGAGCTTTTATCAGAAACTGTGCAAAATATAAGACAGGGTGCAAAACTTTTAAATTACTTTACAGAATATAACCTGTAAACCCCAAATTCTATAGTCACTAAAAATAACTTTCAAAAATAAAGGCAAAAAAAGCTTTTTAGGAAAAGTAAAAACAGAGAATTCATTACCAGCAGACCTGTGCTATAATGTGTTAAAAGAAGTCCTTCAAACACAAGGAACATGATACCAAACAGAAGCTTGGACCCACATAGAGAAATGAAGAGCCATTGAGAATATCAAAAACTGAGAGACTCCAGGTACCTTTAGGGATTGGAGTTTGTAGTGCCATCAGATCAGGAGATTTGCTTGAGGGTATGAAAGCGGAATAGATCTTCTCCCTAACAGTGCAACCAGGCACTTACTTTCTACTCTTCCTTTTCACCACTGGAAGAAAATAAGAGTCTTACTACCTAAAGAATTTGAGGAAAACCAGGTATGTGCATACTGACTAGTAAGATTACAAGTCCTTCCCTCATGTTATTCCCAATGGGAGGAAGATTCTTCTCGGAGAAACTTTCCAATCCAGAGGGAAGTTCTAGCTGATATTTGGAAACAGGCAATTAGACAGCTGGATTTTCACTTTATTAACCCACCTTTAGATCACATTTCAATCAACTTTATGGAAATACACTGTTAAAGGCTGAATTGTGTCCCTTCCCCCCAAATTCATATGTTGAAGCCCTGATTCCCAGTGTTTCAGAATTTGACTCTGTTTTTTTTTTTAGATTTTATTTATTTGAGAGAGAGAGTGAGAGACAACATGAGCAGGGGAAGCCGTAGAGAGAGAGGGAGAAACAGACTCCACACCAAGCAGGGAGCTTGACGTGGGACTCAATTCTAGGACCCCGAGATCACGACCTGAGCTGAAGGTAGATGCTTAACCAACTGAGCCACCCAGGTGCCCTACAGAATTTGACTCTATGTAGAGATGAAGTCTTTTAAGAGGTGATTAAGTTAAAATGAGGCCATTAAGTTGATTCCTAATCTAATCTGGCTGGTATCCTTATAATAGGAAATTTGGACACACAAAGAGATACCAAGTACGCATGTGTGCATGTGTGCACACGCACAAACACACACAAACAGAGAGATCTTGTGAGACACAGACAGAAAGTGACTGTGTATAAGCCAAGGAGAGAGGGCTCAGAAGAAACCAAACCAGCCAACACTTTAATCTTGAACTTCTAGCATCCAGAACTGTAAGAAGATAAATTTCTCTTTTTTAAGTCACCAGTCTAAGAATGTAGAGCTAAACATCAAAGATAGATAATCAGACAAACAAATTAATAAATAATGGGAGTAGAAGAGAGTGGAGATAATGCAGAAAGGAGAAGGAAATAATGTAAAAATATGGTAAGTAATATAAGAGAAGACATTGTATCTATGAAACAAGAATAAAATGTTCTAATAAATACTCAGAGTACAAGAAGGAGCTTTTGGACAGTAAAAATGGTGGAGGATATTTTAAAATTCAATGAGTTTTTTCAAGATAGGGTTAAGGAAATCTCCCCCAAAAATGGAAGAAGGAGATTATGGAAGATAAGAGGGGAAAAAATGGAAGATAATCCAGGAGGTCCAACATCCAACTAACAGGAGTTCGGAAAATTAGAGGACAATGGGTAAGGAAGGAGAAATTATCAAATAAATAACACAAGGAATTTGTCCTAGAATTAAAACATGTGAATGTTGAGACAGAAAGGTTTTTTAAGGCAGTATAGTAAAAGTTTCATCAAGGCATATCATTGTGAAATTCTAAAGCATCAGAGATAAAAAGAACTTGGAAAGTTTTGGGGGAAAGAAAACTACATCAGTGATTTGGAAATTTCGATAGTACCGGCTTTCTCAGCTATAACGAAGAAAGGTCAAAACATAATAGAGCAGTGTCTTAAAAATTGGTGAGGGAAGATAATTTCCATCTTAGAATTCTATGCCAAAACTGTCAGTCACATGTGTGAATAGAATATAAATATTTTCATACATGCAGTATTTTAAACATATTTTTCTGCTGCCCTTTCTGAGGAAGTTACTGGAGCTGTGTACCACAAAACTAAGAGAATTAATATAGAAGAAGGAATATGTGGAATCCAGAAAAGGGATTCAGCAGAGAGAGGTAAAGAGAATTCCCAGAATGATAGTGAAGGTTAAGAAAGTAGTTGGCTAAATGCCTACAGAGTGTATAGTCAAGATTAGAAGATTTTTAGGAGTGTGTCTAAGGAAAACAATCGAGCATGAAACTGGTATATTATTTGATGTGTTGCACTTGAGTAAGGGAAGTTTATATTTCTTTTGGAATGTCTGGTGCTAAAATGGTTAAAAATATACAAAAAAGTTATCCAAAAAACAAAAGCAATGATTAACTTTAGAGTTAACACCAAAAAATAAACGGTAATGATATACACAAAGTGACTCAGGCATAAACAGCTTTTAAATAACAACAACAATAACAACAACAATAATAAATACTGAATATTGATTTTAGCCAACTTGTGAGGAGTGGTGTATGTGTATGTGTAATGCTAGAAAAGTAGGTGGGAGGGGGACAGGAATCAAGAGTGTGGAGAAGTAGAGTAGAGGATTACTCTGTTCTAAGCCAAACCTAATAGTAATAGTTGACTTTATAAGTAAATATTTTATTATAAGAATAATTATTGTAGAAAATAAATAATATGAGCAAGAAGGAAATAAAAATTTTTTTTAGCTCTATTACCCAGTGTTCATTATTATTACAACTTGAAAGTAGGTTTTCAGGCTATTTTAACCTGAAAACATTTATTTTTATTTTTTAAAGGATATTTTTTTACTTTGTTATCATCTTTCCCCCATTTACCAATATATTTTATTACATAGCCATCCATTTCACTAAATATTATTCTGCAGTACAATTTTATGGCTGCAAACCCTTATATGGGTGAACTGTAATTTCATGTTTAATTTAAGTGAATTAATCTTATTAATTAATTTATTATAAAAGAAATACTAATATTTATGTTAAAACCATAATGTATTTACTAACTCTTGTATCATTTAGGTGTTTTTAGGAGAAACTATTCTTTTTATTTCATATTTTAAAAAATATTTGTACATTATACAAAAATTTTTTATTAAAAAGAAAATATATGGTTAATCATTTTGATGTTTCAGGGCTCATAGTATGAAATAACATTGTTTTAATTACAGCTACATATAAAGATACAGGCATATAAGATTGAATTTGGATTTGACTTTCTTTAAACATTTTCAGTGTATGTATTTCAATGGCAGGTTTATTTCAAAACTTGAATTTTTTCTTTCCCAATAAGAAGGTGACAGAATTCTTCCAAAATAATTCAGGCCATTTCCTTCGTTTATTTTGAACAGAATCTTGTGTACCAGAAACATTTGAAATTTCATTTAAAAATGATTACAAGGTAGAAAGATCTATGAAATATATAGCCTTACATTATATGTTCTCATAGAATTTCTTATCTATTTTAGGTCAGAATATGAACAGTACTCTATTCATTGGGATTAACTAAAGAGATAACTTGGAGGGTAAAGACAAAAAGTCTTAAAATATTCTTAAATCCTACCCTGACTTAGATGTTAACCATTGAAATTATAGATCAACAGAATCTCATTGGCATCTTTATGAAAGCTCCTGAAATGGTCTGTTGCCAAAACTATAAATAATAATTCTTATAAATAATAATTCCAAATAATTTCTTCCTTCTTCAGTGCCCATTTTCTGTGAAAAGTAATAAAATAGAAGCTATCATTAAAAGTTTTTAGGATGTCATAATTAACACTGTCTGAATACTTTTTCTAAAACTTATTAGTATACTTCTTGTTTGGAGAGTCTTTTTTTTTTTTAAGATTTTGTTTATTTGACAGTGGGAAAGAGAGAGAGCGCAAGCACAAGCAAGGGAAGCAGTAGGCGGAGGGAGAGGGAGAAGCAGGCTCCCTACTAAGCAGAGAGCCTGGGATCATGACCTGTAAAAGGCAGACACTTAACTGACTCAGCCACCCAGGACCCTGGATGGTCTTTAATATGAATGGATATCCCAGTTGTCAGCCCATGTGACCCTTAAACCAGTTTTGAGGGTTGAATGGGTTAAAGGTGCATATGTAGTGTTTTCTGCATTTATTTTGTTGTTCCTTTCCAACATTGCCCAGAATCTCCTAATAGCGCGTAGTTAAGTGAGCTGTCACATACATAGGCTAAGCAAGAGGACATGGAAATACTTACCAGGAGATTTTGTTATTCTACTCAAGTAAACAAACAAACTGAACTAAACTAAAAACATAAACCCAGGATTATCAGGACTTCCAGTCCCTTGGCAAGTTAGAAATTCTTAAAATCACCGAAACCACCCTTGGTCACAACTGTAAAACTATTCCAGAAAATACACTGGAATCGGGAACTATTTGAATATGCAGCTTAGTTCTGATGCCTCTTCTCAAGCTTCACATGGTGATTTTTGTTAATCTGTAAAATTATATGTCTTCTAAGGTAAAATTAATGTCATTTCTGGAAGCCTCCACATAAATGTCATCACATGAGACTACTTTTACAAATCACATGGCAGGTACCTTAACTGGTGCATCATCTTTTGGTGGCACCAGTTTCACAGGGAAATTGATGCCCTGTTTTTAGGTGGATAAGGCCTGTTGATTCTCAGTTGCCTTCAGTTCAAAATAATCCTTGTGCCCACATGGCATATTTTGGCATATCCTGATCCCCTTCAACCCTCTGTCTCATAGTACATGGTATAGGTTTGTTTAATACAGAAATCTTTAAATCACCTCCCATGAACTCTGTTGACGATTAACATGGTGTACGGAAAGTGTTTTGGATACTAGTTCAACACTCATTACACACAAGGTATGCTTGTGTAAATACATCTCAAATTCAGTTAACAGTTTATTTTTATGGATCCTGATAAATCTCAAATAAAATTGACCTAAAATTGTAGGTGAAAGCATGTGTCTCTGTGCTTTGTATATAGTACTTTTTTATTTATTGTTGTTCTTTCTTCTTTACTAATAAAATATTAATTATGCCCTATTAATCTCCTTAGAAGCTTGAGATTTCTAGATATTTAGTTTGCCTCTGGTTTTGAAATACAAATATTAAAATTGTCTGATTAGGAAGACTAGTGGATAAGGTACATAAAATGTTGATTCTTTTTTTTTTAAAGATTTAATTATTTATTTCAGAGAGAGAGAGAGAGAGAGAGAGAGTACAGAGGGAGAGGGAGAAGAAGCTTCCTTGAGCAGGGAGCAGGGAGCCTGACGTGGGGCTCGATCCCAGGACCCTGGGATCATGACCTGAGCCGAAAGCAGATGCTTAACTGACTGAGCCACCTAGGCCCTCCAAATGTTGATTCTTTTTTTTTTTTAAATCACCTTTTCCAAACAGTTCAGAAAAGTATGAAGCAAATAATAAATGTTTTTAAAAGTCTCATTTTCCAGAAGAGCTACTGATAAATTTCCTTTGTATCTTTTTATAAATTTTATATGCATATGTAAATACATATATATGTATATACTTTTTCATATAAAAATATTAGAGAAGCATGTACATACCCACACACAGTATTTGGCCACCTAACTTTTACCTTAAGACATATTATGATACTAGTCATTGTGGTTGAAAACATAGTATCTCAGCCTATACTGTCAGACACTGAACCCCAGTTCCAGCATTTACTATCTGTGACAACTTGGTCAAGTTATTTATCATCTTAATGTCTCACTTTCCTTATGCTTTTTGAACGGGTGGACAATTTATCTCATAGAATTGATGCGACCATTTAATAAGTTAATTATGATAAAGCACTTTACTCTTGCTATAATATCAGATTATCCTGTTTTAATACTTTACATTATTGAAACAGTGCAACGTGGACTGCTTTTTTCTTATGATTTGCCCACATATTTGTAATGTAAATATGTAGGATAAAGTCCTAGGGGCATAATTCCTGTGCCAAAGACTACATATTTTAGATTTCCTTGGATATTGCTAAATTGTCCTTCAGGATGTATGAGACTGCTTTTCTCCTCCTGTCTTCTCCAATACTAGATGTTACCAATTTTTCAATTTTTAAACCTTTTTTTTTTTTTTTTTTTTAAGAGAAAGAGCATGAGCGAGTGGCAGGGGGGAGTCAGACAGAGAGGGACAATCTCAAGCAGACTCCATGCTGAGGGTGGAGCACCAGACAGGTCTTGATCTGGACCCTGAGATCATGACCTGAGCTGAAATCAAGAGGCAGATGACCCACCGACTGAGCTACCAAGGCATCCTTGATTTTTCAATTTTTGATGATGTAATTAGTGATGCTAATTCTTATTTTAATTTCTATTTAAATATAAGTAGACTTGAACAACTATTCATACTTTTGAGACATTTGTATTCTTTTCCTGGAAGTATATGTCTATGTAATTGACTCATTTTCCTATTTAGTTCATCAGTGTTTTCATATTGTTTTTATAAGAATGCTTTGGCTTAAGAAAGGAAATAACCATTTGTTAGCCCATTTCTGCTATAATTTTTTTCAGTTTATTATTGAATTTTGAGTAGTATGTTTGTATCCTCTTTTCTTTTTAGGCTGTAATTTAATTTTTTATGTATTCAGATTTACATATTTTTATTTTATTATTGCCTCTTAGTTTTACATCATTTTTCTAAAGGTCTTTCCCAGAATAGGATTACATTTAAAAAGATTTATTAATCTATTCCTTTAGCGCTTTTGTAATTTTATTTTTACCTTTAAATATTTGATTCATTGCAAACTTTACTGTGATATAAAAAGTGAAATAAGAATCTAGCTTTTTTTCCCCCCAGATGTCATGTTTTACCAATACCATTTATTGAACAATCCATCTTCCCTTCACTAGTTTGAAGTATTATACTTCTAAAGTTTCATATGTGTGTGTGTGTGTATTTGAGTTGGGTCTTTCTGGACTCTACTTTATTTCATCAATTGGTCAGTCTACTATTACAGTAGTTGTAACCAATCCTAATTATTGTGTATTTGTAATACCTTAAAATTTCTCTTATATCCAGCTACCCTACTCTAATACTATCTTTATCCAGAAGTTTCCTCATTCTTCCTGATGAAATTAAACATCAGTGTCATATTTAAAAATAAAAGTACCACAATGTGTGTGGGTTATTTTAAGTGAGGATGCATTGAGTTTATAAGTTCATTGGAACTTAATATCTTAATATTAAATGGAACTTAATTTTTGAGATGACCATGAATAAGATATTTTCTTTCATTAGATTGTCATTATTGTTTATATATGAGAAAGCTTTCAGTTTATGTATTTTAGCTTTACGATCAGACTCCTTACTTAATTATAATGTTGCTAATATTTTTCAGTTGATTTTTTTGGTTTTAGTTATATCATTTGCAAATTATAGTCATTTCTCATTTCTTTCAACATTTATGCTTTTATTCCAATGTTTATACCCTTTATTTCTTTTTCTTGTCTCATTTCACTGGATTTTTTCCAAAAACTGCCATTTTACTTTCAACGTTCTTGAGTGACTTTATTCTAAATGAGCTTTTTGTGTAACTGTATAGTTGGCTTTAGTTTTTAATCCATTCTGAAATTCTTATTTATTTATATGACTTTCAGTAAACAGTTATTGTTAGGACAAATATGTTTGACCTTAATTTTGCCATCTTACTTTGTTATACTTTTTATTTCCAGTGCTTCTTTTGTTTTCTGGTTTTTGTTTTAAGATGCACATTTTTCTTTTTCTTTTTCTTTTTTTAAAGATTTTATTTATTTATTTGACAGAGAGATATTACAAGTAGGCAGAGAGGCAGGCAGAGAGAGGAGGAAGCAGGCTCCCCACTGAGCAGGGAGCCCAATGCCCGGCTTGATCCCAGGACCCTGAGATCATGACCTGAGCCGAACGCAAAGGCTTTAACCCACTGAGCCACCCAGGCACACATTAAGATGCACATTTTTCTTATTTCTTATTAATACTTTATAGTGATCTTTAAAAATTTAAATTTTGTAAGTGTAATTACTTTTTAATCAGGTAGAGACTATCTGTTACTGAATGTGAGAGTATTAGTATACTTCGAAAGGGGTTAGAATATGCCCCTCAAAATATGTCACTTTGGGGATTGTTTTGAGCTAAAGGCAACTGAAAAATAGCAGATACAGGGGGAACTCTCTGCTTTCTCTCCTTTCAGCCTAAGAACAGGGCATACATTTTCCTTTGAAAAGTGAAATGAACATCCTTTTATAAACGTGCCCCCTTTCCTGTACCAAGAAGAGGAGAACAGTTCTTATCATAGGACAGGATTTGAGTTTGGATAGCAAACCTTACTAAATGGTCTGTATCTATTATACATTTCCTAGTCATCATCACCTGTAGGAGTTCAACCCCTCCTTTTTTATGTTTAGTCACCTCTCCACAATTTATTGCTTTTTTGCTAAAATGGTTTATAAGCCCCCAGGCTGAAAATCTTTTTGGGTTTTCACTGCTGTTTTGTGAATTCCCCGTGCATTTAAAGACATCAAAAACAAAATTGTATGCCATTTTTCCTGTTAATGTATCTTCTGTCAGTTTAATTTGTAGTCCCCAACTCAAGAACCTAAGAGACTAGAGAAAAAACTTTTCCTCTCCCACAACTTCCATTTCCTGTTTCCTTGATTTCCCTCTCATCTTTTTAATTTTTATTTGCTGCATTAAAAGATAATTTTCAGAAAATGGTAAAATTATTTTTTATATAGACTTAAGAATGAACACGTTTTAAAGAATTTAATTTTTTCATGTTTGGGGACCAAGTAACAGTTTCAGAGGAAATCAAAACAGCACAGATTTAGGTGAGGTAAAGAAATATTGAATGACTTGCAAATGGAAGCAAAGCTGATTTTCTACAGAGGGTAGGAAGTCAATTTAAAAACTATCAGTTAGCTCAGAATTTATATATATATATATATAATTTATATATATATACATATATATCACTTAACTATAATTTACAAAGAGTAGCAAAATAGCTGAAAGCCAATAACAGAACTAGAACTCATTAACCTAGAAGGTTAATTATACTATGTAAAATGCATAATTTCCATTGAAACACAAAATTTTTATCTTGACTTTACTTTTACATAGAACATGTTTATGACATTTATATTATGTAATATCAAGAGCTGTTTAGCCTTCATTCTCATATCAAGGGTTAAGAAAATTCTTCTTTAAAGGGCCAGATAGCAAGTATTTTAGGTTATGTGGGACACATATATACATATTCTGTGTTTTATTATTTTTATTTTCTTCTACAACCCTGCACAAATTAAAAACCATTATTAGCTTGTGGGTTGTGCAGAAACAGGCTATGGGTCGTATTTTGCTGACCTCTACTGTGTGCAAATGATTAGAAGTTCGTACCCATCTTCTCATACCACCAATTTCTAATTCTTGAGATCTTTGTTTTGATAAATCTCTTGGCTGACTGGTATTCATCATCAAGTATGCATAAACACAAGCACATTTTTCCTGAGAAAGCTCATTAGTGCAATGTAGTTATTTCCCATTAGTCTCTGCATGTTCCTCAATGCTTTTATGTGACTTAGTGGCACACCAAGGGCAGGGCAGTGGGAGTGATGTGCACTGGGTACAGGCTATGCAGAGTTGCTTTGTCTGCAGAAAATTTTAAAATAATAATAAGGTTGAATAAAAGTTGGTCTATCCAAGTTCATTTCAAGAGTAAATTCGACTTCTTCTTCCATTCATGATATACTAACAAAGTTTGCATTTACCCTCCTCCTTGAAAAAAGAGAAAAATGGACAAATTGTATGCAACAATGGCAGTGAAGACCAGTGATCCTTGAGAGATGGGAACAAAACAGTACAGCTTCACTTGTGAAGAGTGACCAGACCATGATGCAGTTAAGTGGAACGTAGGCAGAGCTTGTCCCTATCACTGAGGTGAAGTGACAGAACTGAGGGTCTGGGGAAGCTAAGATAGCTAGAGTTTACAGGGCAAAGTACTGATGAAGAAATTGGTACACAGGGAAAGAACTCTAGAGATCTCCAGAGGCTCTTGTACAAGGATTGAGTTGAATACTGATCAGTGCGTGCATGTGAGCAAACTACCCAGGGTAGAAGATGGTACAGTGCCCAGATATCACATCCTGTGTTGAGTCACGCTTATTCCCTCCCAGCAGCTAGAGTGGAGAACCTCTGAATTCTGTAGCTATTGGTTAGAGTATCAAAGAAGGGTCTCACCTCCTTAGAGGATAAAAAATGTAAAAAAGTAAAATTAAACCTAGACTAAATAGAATTCATTCCTTTTAACAAACCTTAAAATCAAGACCTGAATGGATTGGTTTCCAAATAGCTTAATCATATTCCAGAAAAAAACTCAAGAATATTTGTGGACATACAAAAATATCCAGGACCCAAGAACCTGATTCACAGTACCTGGCATTCAATTAGAAATTTTCAAGCATACAAAAAGAAGCAGGAAAAAAAAAAAAACATAATGAGGGAAAAAAATAACCTCCCTCTGAAATGACACAAATGGTAGAATTAGTGTACAAATACATTAAAATAGTCGTTTGGACCTGTGTTCCCTGTGTTTGAGATGCTACGGAGAAGATTGGAAGTATGAGGTAGAGACTTGGAAGTTATAAAAAAAGTTACACCGTAAACTCCTAGAGATATGCAATGTAATGTTTGAGATGGAGAATGTACTGGATGGACTTAATTGCACATTAGCTAGCTGAGAAGTAAAGAGAATGAAATTGAAGATATAGCAATAGAAACTCTCCAAAATGAAATTCACAGAGAAAAGACTGGGGAAAGAAAACCTCCGAAAGGTGCATCAGTAAACTGAAAAACAATGCTAGTGGCCAAATACACGTGTAGTGACATCAGTCACTGGCAAACATGCTCAGAATCAAATTTTTCAGAAACTAGCAAAAGGAAATAAACCAAAGGTTTCAGCAATCACAAAAGCATTTAATCAAGGTAAGCAACTGAACCTTGGTAAGAATAGCAAACTTCGTGGTGTTTAACTTGCTCTCTTACCCCCCTCCCCCAACCCCCTCTCCCAAACCACCCCGCCTTGAAATCCATGACCTTGGAAGCCACTGGAGGGAGCATATGGTGTTGGAGATCTTTTGCAGCACCATTTCCACAGAATTGTCACTATTTGACCTGTCCAGTGATCCTCTGGAAGACGTTGCTCATGAAGATTTTCTTGATTTGTCCTGACTCAGGGCTCTTTGAGTGCAAACAATCTTTTAGTTTAGTTTAGTTTTGTTTTTTGTTTAAGGAGGGGGAGGGGAATATTTGTTACAAACAAATGATTGTTAAACATTCCTGGGCCTGAAGTGGTAGATATCTTAGGAACACACAGTAGGCTAACCAAAAAGGATAACCTGGGGAGTAAATTGTTCATAGGGGACTTTGAAGAAGCTCTGACGTAATCCTGGGAATCTGGAAGTCTGTGCAAACGTGTGCAAAGAGCCCTTTGCTCTTACCTTTGGCTGCCTTTGGCTGACCTTGAGGCTCTGTGCAAGCTGGAAGTGAAGGCTAAGGTAGAGTTGTCTGCTGCCTGGTGGGTGTTGAAGGTGTGCTCCAATACATAGAGCTCTGCTGCAAAGACTGGGAGATTTACTGGTTCCAGAAATCTTGTCTAAATTATTGGCTGTACATTTTTTTGGCACTGGAAGTGCTGAGCATTAGGAGCCAAAAGACCCAAGAGTGTAGCCTACTCCCTAGGCTGGCTGTACAGAGTTCTCCCTAGCTGCACACAAAGCACACTTTACCCTAAACTAGGTGGTGCTGAGGGAAGAGGCCCTGCAGATACTGCATCTGCCCATTAGCTAGACAGGTGAGAAGACTTGGAATGAGTTCTAGGGCAAGGATGGTTAAAAACTGGACATTTCATTTATTGAATGTCAAAGAATAGTATGGCCGATTCATGCTAAAAAGCAATTACCTACTTTGGTTATGTCATGATGTACTTTTTAAAAAAACTTTGTTTATAACCTTCTTCTGTCTGTATACTATTCTTAGTACCAAGTTCCAGGAGGAAAGTACATTAGATTTGGCAACAGGCATGCCTAACTTATGAACCAAAAGTATTACTTTTCATTTTATAAAACAAAAAAATAATTAGCTATCTACTAAACCAACCAACCAGAGAATTCAGTTGCCATGGAACACAAAGAATATATAGAATTTGAGACACCCGGGGGGCTCAGTCAGTTAAGCATTAGACTCTCGATTTCAGCTCAGGTCATGATTTCAGGGTCATGAGATCGAGCCGCACATGGGGCTTTGCACTCAGTGGGGAGTCTGCTTGAGACTCTCCCTCCCCATCTCCTCTGACCCTCCCCTTGCTTGTGTGCATTCTCTCCCTCTAAAATAAATAAATCTTTTAAAAAAAGAAGAAAGAAGAACATATAGGCATTTCAGAATTAGTTCAGAAAAGCCACTAACCATCCATGACAACAACCACCACAGGCAGTAGCAAGAAATATGTGTGGAAGTGGATCAAAAAACGAGGTAGGGAGTGAAAAAAATACTTGAAGGAATAATGCTGAATGTTTTCTAAATTTGCAAATTTGATGAAAATGCTACAATCCCCAGCATTCCAGAGAGCTCAACTGTAAGAAATATGAAGAAAACTACACTAAGGTGATGCATCATAATCAAAATGCTGAAAATCAGTGAGTGATAATAAAAATGTAAAAGCAGCACAGGCAACAGGAGCATATTACATATGTGGGAACAAGAAGAAAGATGGGAGGGCACTTGATATAATGAGCCCGGGGTGTTACAGGCCAATGGTTTATCACTGAATTCGACCCCAGGAACTAGTAATACACTGTATGTTAACTAAATTGAATTTAAATAAAAAATTAAATAAGGAAAGAAGAAAGGGGACAGTAGATTTCTTTATGAGAAACAATAGAGCTAGAAAACAGCAGGGATATTTCAAGTCCTTAAGGAAAAATATGCACGCTTCCATAGCACGTGCATGCCAAAGGTATCACTGTATTAAAAGAGAAAGGAAGGGGCACCTGGGTGGCTCAGTGGGTTAAAGCCTCTGCCTTTGGCTCAGGTCATGATCTCAGGGTCCTGGGATCGAGCCCCACATCAGGCTCGCCGCTTAGCGGGGAGCCTGCTTCCTCCTCTCTCTGCCTGCCTCTCTGCCTACTTGTAATCTCTCTCTCTCTCTGTCAAATAAATAAATAAAATCTTAAAAAAATAAAAGAGAAAGGAAAAACGGGTATGTTCATCAGTGAGCTGACACTATATTTAAGGCCCATGTTAGAAGAAAAGTCTAGGAAAAAATTCTTGATGTTCAAAGTCAGATTGGACAGAGAAATGACACCATTGTCACTAGATGTATAAAGAATGTATAGAGGGCAGAGAATAATTAAAAGGACAAAGCACTGTAGTGAAAACTTGGGTAAATAGACTAAAATCACTAATTATTTCCATCAAGTTTTTTCTTTACTTATATTATAAAGCACTTTGAATATAATATAAAATATATAGTATGATACCCACCACTCAATTTTGTAAAATTTTAATGTTTTATCGTGTTTACTTTGTAATTTTCTGTTTTAAAAAAATAGAATATTACAGAGTCAGTGTCCACAGTGTCCATCACTCTTTGTAAAATCATCTTGCAGTCTTTCCTGGAAGTCCTCACGTTCTGGATTTGGTGCTTTGAGTTACCAAGTATTTTTATTCTTCTAAAATATGTATGTAAATATAATATTTTTATTTGATGTGTTTAGGTTATACGTAAATGGTATCAAAGAAAAGCACTTTTTGGTAAACATTTTTTTCTCAATTTAAAAATGTTGAGATTTATCTTCATTGATTCATGAGCTATAGCTCCCAAGTATTCCACTATGTGATTCTTCCAGAATTTATTCGTTTTCTTGCTGTGTACATTGCAGTTACTTACAGTTTATCATTCACACAAACAACACTGCCATATACATCCTCTTACCTATCTACATACGCACATGAGCAAATGTTTCTCCGTTTGCTAGGTTTCTCTGTGTGGACTGGCCAGGTTATAGGAAACATGCCCATAACTTTAGATGTGAAAGTCGTCTGTTGCCAGGGTACGTTTCAGAGGGTTATGCTGACTCTTCCATCCTTCACCAGTTCCTGTTCCTCCACATTCTCATCAATACTTGACCTATCTGATGGATTTAAAATGGAACTCATTGTTTTAATTTATATTTTTCTAATTACTAGTAAAGTAGGACACATTATGTCTTTGTCAGCCATTAGATTTTCTTTTTCTGTGAGTTGTGTCTTCATATGTTCCCCCATTATTCTGCTCGTTTGATTTTCATTTTCATTAACTATTTTGAGTTTTAAAAATATATTTTGAATACCGATTTATCAGTATGTTTTCCCAGTTTATAACTTATATTTTTCATTCTGTGTGTGATATTTTAAAATACAGAAGTTTTGAATTTTAGTGTAGTCCTAATCACTAATATGTTTTATCTTCTTTTTCTATGATTTTTAGAAATCTTCTCATGTCATAAGTATCTTTTGTATTTTCATCTAAAAATTTAAGAGTTTGCTTTTCAGCTTATGTCTTTAATCCACTTGGAATTTTTGGAATTTGTTTTACATATGATATTAGGTAGGGATAGAATTTGATGTGTTTTTTTCCTTTCTTTTTCTTTTCTTTTTCATGTAAGTAACTAAATGTTTTCCCCAACTTATTTTCTTCAATCTTTTAAAATTTAGAATAGATAAGGGCTTTGTCTTTTTACCAACTTATTACTGAAGTGATAATATAGCCTGTGTTTGCTGTTTCAAGACTGTGATATATTTTCCTAGTGGATTGGTTTTTAAAAAATAAAAAGGCTTAATTTTTCCTCCAAAAAAACTTGGAAGAGATTTAGATTTGCAGGAAACTTGCAAAGATAGTACAGAGAATTTCTATGTACTTCATACCCTGATCCCATATTGTTAACATCTTTGTGTGGCTTTAAGGTATACCAGAGAGCAGGCTGTCCCATACAGGCCAGAGGTATAGAAATGGACCTTGTCTTTCCATAGAAAAAAACATTACAGAAATTCACTTTATAGTTCTTGTCTTTTTTAAAAGACAGGATACATATTTTAAGGTGGTTCAAATCAGAACAGGGCGGTTGTGTCATAAATATGGACACAAATACAGATACATCTTTTCAAGTATAATATTAAATATCTCTTGTACTGTGTGTGAAATGGATTTGCAGTAATGTTCTTCCGACTGCATTCCACAGAACCATCCAGATTGTACTACACTAACTCAGTGGGAAGGTGGGGGAAAGGAGGAAGTTATGGAAATTTGGACATCTGGGGATCATGGAAAGCTACAGACCGTAACAAAGGTTAGAGATTGTTGGATGTATTCTCTGCTTTCTGCTTTCAGGACAGGTATGGATCTGTTGATGCAGAGTTGGGCTCAGGAAACACTGGTGCTCAGTATTTGTGAACATTCCCTTAAGTGAAAGCCTATAGGGCTTGTTTGTCTGTTTGGGTATGCATTTTCTAAGTTGAAAGTTTAAAAGAGTTGTGGTGTAGCAAGAAACAGGCTTCCTGGTTCTAGCAGAAGTCCATCCTGAATGATAAGCACATGTGCCTCCTGCTAGGGAACTTTGGGGCCAGTGGAATCTAAACTGTGATTTTTGGCATTTCTTTCTTTTCTGTGTGGTCACTTTCTTTCTATTAATAATCTATATTTTGGCTAAATACGTATGAAACCTTATATAATCATATGGCATGTGTGGATTTTCGGAGGGGGTGATTGGAGATTTTCTTTCTACCATCTCATAGAATGTCTGAAATGATTTCTTCATGAACTACCTTTGAGATATTTACAAATGTCAACAATAAAGAGTAAAAATCCCAGAAACACTATTCCTCTATGTTTTAATTACTTTCATTTTTTTTGTACTGGCCTTGATTCTATTTTGTCTGAGAAGGGATAACCTAATATTAAGTTATTTTTAATTAGTGAAAAAGGAACTTAACAATAAACCAATAACAGCAACCACTACAATAATAATATTAAAAAGTAGCAGGAGTAAACCTAATGTTAATCCCATTTAGGCAACAGAGAGTCCTATAGTATAATTCAGAAAAATACAATCTTGTAAAGATGAGCTGTGGTTTCCTTAATGCCTTTGAATGTCCCTTTCAGACCAGCCTTTTCTCATCCCTGTACATGCATATGAGCAGATTCTACCTTCATTTTCTTATTGTTGGAGACTTCCAGATCTGTTTGCAAAGAGGTAGAAGATGCTTATTCTAGGTGTAATTGGAGGTATGTTAGAATTCCATAAATGGGAGGGATCTTTTGCCTAGAATCTGACATTTCCAGGCGGTTTGAATCCAGAAATATGGAGAAAGGTTCCTGATCTTGGCTGTGAGTCTCAGCTGCATCCCTTTGGAAATTAGCAAAAGACCCAGGACATAGTATTAAAGTAGAAGACTTTCAGGAAACAACTAGGACATGTGGAGTCATTTGGTAAGAATGGAAAATATGGGGAAGAATATTGGCCAACTTGGTAAATGGTGGTTTGTTTCAGCCTGTTGTCTTCAGCCAAAAGGATGTTTGAATTATTTTGCAGCATTTACAGCTGTATGGTTTGTTGATATAAGTCGATTGAGTATCATCAAGAGCCCTGTGCAGACATTTCTAAACATTAGAACTAGAAGTAACAGTTTCTCCGAAAACCTGCCCCTAGTTTTGTTGCACTAAGGCAAGCATTTCTTTTTGTCACCTTTATGCTTTTTGACTGCACTTCACTAGTAAAATATACATACTAGTATCTGGAGACTCAAGAAGGCGCATATAATACATTTGAACTTTAGCTCAAGAGCCATGAAAAGAACATCAAGGAAAAGAATGAACATAACTTATAAAGTAGTTGATACTTTAGACAAGAAGTCAGTGCAATTCATGAAAATGCTATTTCAGTTCAGAAAAAAGAGTTTAGAATACAGGAGGGTCAAAGGTGTAAAGCTGATCCATGGTAAGGTTGATCAAATCATTGTCATTCTACTCTGTGAAGCCACCTAATATCCTTATTGTAGTTGTGCTGAAATATGAATCTACCTTCTGTAACATTTCTTCACCCCCTAAGATATAGAAGTAAACATAATTCAGATATGAATGGATAGCACTCAGGTGTTTGTTTTTGTCTCATTGAGAAATTGGTGATGTGTTTCGGATTTCTCTTTCTCTAATCAAGTATGCTCTCAATATTTATTTAAAGATAAATATTTTACTTCTTGAAATGTAACATTAATAGAATTAGAAATTTTAGTCCCTTACTCTAATTTATTTCAAACTACAAATAAAATAAAATAAATGTCCTTTATTCATAGTGTCACTGAATCCCAAATATGGGCAGTCTCTTTGCTAGAACGCGAGCCATAATACTTGAAGTATTCATAGTTTTATGGGAAAAGTGAAACATAATGAAATATTTATAGTAGAGGGATAGATGCTGTCATGTATTGGTCTTTCTCGTGGAATACTACTCTTAATGATGGTTTTAAGTGTGCTATAACAGATGTCCAAATAAGTTTAGCCAATTTTGAGCTTTGTGGGATTTTTTGGTGTCATTGTCAACTTTAGTGTTTTGTAATCTCAGGTCTTATCTGCGGCTTTAACCTGGTAATACTCACTGTGAATATAGTAATTGGTTTTTTCCCAGGTGTATGAAGCCAGGAAATCCTTTTTTAGGTAAAAGCTGTGAACATTTCCTGGAACTGTGCCAAGGCCACCAGGATATAATATAGAGAAGACTGCAGAACTTGAGTGCTAGAAGCTCCTACCCTTAACTTCAACTGTGTCAGTCAGGGGCGTTCACAAGCGAAGTCATGTCTACATTGAATCTTCAAGTTTGCATTGTTTGTAAGATGGATAAGCGGATTGTGAAAGGCAATTCTGGTCATTTTAAATAATTTGAGATCTTGAGATTGTTGGCGATACTGATAAAGAGTATGTCAGGGAGAGAATGAGAAGTGAGAATATTAAAAAAATCTTTTAAGAGCTGTTGTATTGTTGGAACTCTGTTTGGTGGCTTATATGAAGCTATTGGAGGCTTTAAAAATTGAAACAAAAAAATTTTTTTGGATCTTTAAGCAGAGCAGAGTTCTGATGAAATCCATGTTTTCGAAGTGACAATGTAGGGTGATTAGAATGGTACCTGAGTAGTATTAAGAATTGATATGTAATAGTCAATGTAATTTATCAATAAGAAGGGCATTTGTCTTTGCAAGAGAAGGAAGAAACTCAGGCTATTTAAGAGGGTGGAATACCCTAGACCTGGTTCTCTGATTTCTACTTAAAAGGAGACTTGAATGGATGGTGGTGCCCTTGGAAGAACCTCCTTTTTTTTCTTTTTTGCTAAGAGCATGGCATTCTGTACTATATGCTTCCTAACTTTAATTTCGGAAGTCTCACTGAAGTCTGTAAGTACTCAGAAAACATTGTTTAATTAGGGAACCTTAAAAGATAAAAGAGGACGAACTACACCCATGATTTTTTTTGGGCGGGGAGTTTTAGAGGATGAACTACATCCAACTTTTTTTTTTTTTTTTTGGAGGTTTAGAGTTTGAGGAACCTAATCAATAGTATTCCTCCTTTGTGATAAATTCTGAACTACCCGAGAGATAATCTGATAAAAGTTACAGCTGTGGAGATCAGTGTATCCCCTATTAAAGACTGGATATGAGGGGGTAGTTTAGGTTTGTAGGACTGGATGCCTCCCTGAATTCTGAACTCTGGAATTAGACTTACCCACTCAGTCCTTCTGGCACCAGAAAACAACGGGTCTCTCCACCCGAGAGGATTCTTACGGGACAGCACTGAGGCATAGACAAGAATGTGTGCTCTCTGCAGACAGCCTGCTCTCAGAGAACACCCTAGTTACACGCACCTAGTTTCTTACCCTAAAAGACCAGCGGGAGAAGTAAATCATTCTTACCCGGGATGGTGTCGGTGAGTTAAAGGGGCCTAGAGTCATACAGTAATTAATGTCCCTTCCCATGAAATAAAGCCAGGGGAACGAAAGGTGGTTCCATTTCTCCCAAATGGTCAGTGGCACTGTGAAGACTGGAACCCATTAATGGAACCATATTATGCTCTGTTGAAGTAGCAGCCTGATTGTAGGTATAGTTTTGGAATTTCAGAACTGAAAGTGATCTTGAACTATGTACTTCGTTTACTCGTCTCATTTTTACAGATGAGGCAAATGTGGGCCTAAAAAGGTAAACTTACTTAAGATAAAGGTAAACTTACTTAAGATACTTACTTCCACAAGTGGAAGAGCAGATCTCTGAGTCACCATGTTGACAGCATTTATAAATAGTAATCATAATGTATTGCTTTTTTAATAGAAAATTAAGTGAATTTCCTCACTTCCCCTTTTTCTGTGCAGTAAAGCAAAATATGGGAGTATTATAGACAATAAAACAAATTCATAATCCAGCTACTGTATTTTTTTAATTTTTAAAAATTTTCTCAAGATTTTATTTATTTATTAGAGAGAGCAAGCACGAGCAAGGGCAGAGGGAGAAACTGAGTCCCCACTGAGTAGGGAGCCTGATGGGGGGCTCGACCGCTTAACTGACTGAGCCACCCAGGCACCCCAATAATCCAGCTACTTTAAAACAACCACTGTCATTTTTACATACTTTCTCTTCCAAAGCTTTTCAATGCGTGTGACTTAAATGTGAACAATACCCATGACATCCAAATTGAAATTGTTTTCTGAGAGAGGGGTCACTTTGTTTCATGTGAAAAGACTTATTTTGCTACTTGTCTTTTTTATAGAGAACCATCTAAAGGAATGCAAAGTAGTACCAAGAATACTCTGTAACACATCTGGAATTTATTGTTCCAACATCAGCTTTGGTTAACTGTGATCTTGGATGTGCTTGTCTGAAACTAAAATGAGAGATAAGACCACATACAGCAAATGTGGGTCTTTTGTCCTTCTCCTAACCGGATCAGTTAGAAGCTGTGTGGAGGGGGCTGGACTCAGCTAGCAGGACTCGCCTGGTTAGTCCACCCCAGGAAGGAGGTAGGAGTGGCGTCTGTGGCCTTTGTTTGCATGGGGATTTGGGCAGTTGCCAAGATCCTATCTGGTTGTAAAATTCGCTGCGTACTTTAGAAGCTCATTTTTCTTCTGAATGAAACAAATTTCTAATTTTACTGAGTTTTAAGTAAAGTTGTATTTTTCAGATGGGTGAGTATGTGATACCTCTCTGTCTAGAGATGTAGCTCAGGGGACCAGTTCTTCTGTTTTCATGTGATGACAAAATCACTCCACATAAACTTACAACACACAAAGGCATTGTGAATCAAGCCCAGAAAACTTCAACTGAAGCATAGTATTAGTTTTTTGCTCAGCATGAGTGTGATTTTCCACTGAATAAACCCTCAGCCAGATGTCTGAAAGAAGAGAATGTACATTTGATTTTCTTGGAGCATATTCTCAGAATCAAAACCAGAATATTCTAGTAATTAAGTTTTTTTGAATAGGGATTCAGATCTAGATCTTTGTTATTTTGTTTGAGGATCGAACAAAATGGAAGTGTTTTAGTATTTAAGGTCAAAACTCACAAATTTTTTTGGTCAATGATATGGTAACTATAAAACCATAGTTTCTATACTGTTTGACACATACATGATTATTACATAAAAGAAAAACCTGAACAGGACTGTATTTTGCATTTCAGATTTACAAAACACAAGGTCTTTTTGTTTCTTAGAGTCATCATTGCAAACATCAGTTATCACTATATAAATTAACGCTGAAAGTGGTATTAAAAATATATTTTAAATTAATATAAAGCCAGACAAACTTGCTTTTACAACAGTGTATGGAAAGATGTGCTCATTGATCATTCAAAATTTGGTAATGAATGTTTTTAAAAGAACACTTATTATTTCTCATTTATTTATCAAAGCTCTAGATTTTTAAAAATCAGAAAAATATAAGTAAAATAAAATAATTTATAATCCTAGTTCTCAGAAATTATTATGTCTGTATACATAATGGGGATCATTCCTTTTCTATGTTTGTGTACATACACGTGCTTTTATAATCTCACATACCATACATTTGGACATTTTTTTGTGTAGTTAAATGACTTTATAGAGCATGATTGTCATGATTCATTTGTGAGAATCGGTGTTTTCCATCTTGTGGATATACCATTATTTATTCATCCTTCTTTTGGACATTTAGATTGCTTCGAATTTTTTTCCTCTTTAATACTGTGATTAGTGTTTTACATAAATATTTTTGTCCATCTGTGATTTCATTAGATTAAATCCTTGGAATTTATTAGGTTATTTGATTATAAAGTTTTCAAGATCTTGAACATACTGCTCTCCAGAAAGTTATGCCAGTTTACTTTCTCCACAGTGTATTAAATTGACAGTTTATCCCATTGCCTGGTTTTAATTCCTCATAGATGAAAAATGACTTATGCCATTTGCATTTTAAAAATATTTTATTTATTTATTTGACAGAGAGAATGTCATTTGCATCTTTTTAAAAAGATTTTATGTATATGTGATAGAGAGCATGCACAAGCAGGAGGAGCAGCAGGCAGAGCGAGGAGGGAGAGGCAGGCTTCCCAGTGAGCAGGGGCCCTGGGATCATGACCTGAGCAGAAGGCAGAGGCTTAACTAACTGAGCCACCCTGGCACCCCTAACATTTGCATTTCTTTAGTTGCTATTAAGTTTGAATCCTCCTCCCTACCCCCATTTATTGGCCCTTTGCCATTGTGGTATTTATTCTATATAGGGGTGCTTCTTTTATGCTTTGGTGTTTTTATTTTTATTTTATTTATTGATTTATTGATTTATTTTAGAGAGAGAGTGCAGGTGGGGGGAAGGGCAGAGAGAAAGAGAGTGAGAGAAACAGACTCCCCGCTGAGCACCTGGCTGGATCTCAGGACCCAGAGATCATGACCTGAGCCAAAATCGAGAGTCTGACGCTCAACCCACTGAGCCACCCAGTTGCCCCTATGCTTTGGTGTTCTTAATAATGCTTCCTCTACTTAAAGCACTATGGCAGGGGGGAAAGAGCATGAAATTTTAATTCATCCAGACCTGGGCTTGGATTTCAGTTGTCACTTATGTATTTTCCCTGTGTCTTTGGGCAGACTGTCATTTATGAGCCTGAAGTTCACTGAGCTGCAAAATAGAAATATTATTGGATTTAAATAAGACACTTATCTCAGGAGAGTCACTTAATGGTAGCTACAATTATCCTCTTTCTTCTTATCTCCTTATTATCACCTACCCATCATTTTCTGTTTAGGTATTTTTGAACCCAATTGAAGGAAAGATCCACGAAAGTCTACTGTTTGTCTATAAAGAGTGGATAGGTTCTCCTCATGTTTTACCTAATGGTCACTGTTGAAATCTTCTTTTTAGTTCTTATGATAGCTTACTTATATAGCAAGCTTACTGATAGACATTTCTGTTATATATATGGTAAGACGAACGGCTGGGTGGCTCAGTTGGCTAAGCAGCTGCCTTCGGCTCAGGTTATGATCCCAGGGTCCTGGGATCTAGTCCCGTGTCGGGCTCCTTGCTCGGCAGGGAGCCTGCTTCTCCCTCTGCCTCTGCCTGCCACTCTGCCTGCTTGTGCTCTCTCTCTCTCTGAGAAATAAATAAATAAAATCTTAAATATATATATATATATATTAAAAGAGAGAGATTACAAGTAGGTAGAGGCAGAGGGAGAAGCAGGCTCCCTGCCGAGCAAGGAGCCCGACGCGGGACTCAATCCCAGGACCCTGGGATCATAACCTGAGCCGAAGGCAGCTGCTTAGACATATATATATATGTACGTACATATATATACATATATATGTATGTATATATATACGTACATATATATGTATATATATGTACGTATATATATGGTGCGAGAGCCAACAACAGAACAGTGTTTTGTTTTGTTTTTTTTCTTCCAGAGTGAAAGGGTGAGGCACGAGTCTCTAATTCAGCTCATTGTCTCATACAACTGAGAAGCTGTATCCAACTTCTTAGTGCTTTGGCCACATCAGGTTGATTCGCAAGAGGCAAACAGCAGTTTGACTATGTCAGATTTAGGACACGTAACTTACACATTTCCCTTCCCAGTGCCAGTGTGGCAGGTGGAGATGACACAGGACAGGTTTTTGCAGCCTTGAACTGTTACCAGACGGTTTGTGTTTTCTTGGCTTGAGAGACAACAGGCACCAGCAATGAGGTTTCTCACAGATAGACCACCGTGACCAGAGACAGAACTGTGAAAGTGACTGCTGGATTTTATTCAGCAAATCTGCCACAGTTGTGGGACGTTAGGGCCTTCACTGACCCCTTATCATTTAGGGACAGATGCTGCACTCAAGGCTACAGAGGGAGCAAACAACTTTTATATATTTACATATGTAAATCCATAGGCTTTAACCACCTGCCAGCCCCTCATTTCAACCAGAGAACTCAATATTAGCTATTATTATTTCTCTCAAATGATGCATTTTCCTAGCCAATAAAGCTAATTGCCCTTGACTACCCTATTCCTACCAATAGACTTTTGATATTAGCATTTTGAAATACATTAAAAAAGTGTCATTTCTACCAAATGACGTCTTTTGTCAGTTCACACTAAACTGATCAGAAGGGAAGCATTATCAACCTTCTTGCCAGGAGCTAACTGGCCTTTAGAAAAGGAGTGGTCTTTTCCTGTATGATCTACAAGAAGATATACAATTAATTATAATAAATATTCATTCTTCTATAATACTTGATCCCAAGCAGAAGTAATCACGAAGATCATGTCATTACATCGTCTCTTCTAGACTGTAGCCCTTCAAACGATCATGCTAACTGAGTATCATAGCGGGTGTATTTCGCTAATGGATGACCACTAAAGGGCATCCCAAACTGTGCATATGTGGAAATTATTTAGTTTGCAGTTGTAAGTTTTATTCTAAAGCTTTTTATGATTGGGAGCTTTTTATGATTGGGACTCCCTCTGCCTTTTGAAGGTCACTTTCCTTTTGCTCTAAAGCGGTTCTGATTTAAGACCATCCATATATAGATCACTGACATTGTAGAAGACATTGTACTGTTAACAGTAGATGATACCGGGAAAGATTCTGGTAAAGAATTCACAGTGTACCCACACCTCAAAACATCATGTTGTTAGGTAGATATCCATCATGTTAAATAGATACCATTTTTATTTTGTTAATTATATCACAGCCAAGAAGGAAAGAGAGAAACAAAAACAGAACCAGTGGGTCATAGAAAGATGAATAAGACACAATACACCCTAAGGAGTTTATTTGATTAGAAAATGTGGTCACAGATAAATACAATAAATAACAGGATGTGATAAATTCTGGAGGAGAGACTCCCAAAAAAAGGTGAAAGAAAGCTTTACAAATTTATAGCAAAATAGTAACTTAACAATTTTTGCATGATAGGATGAGTGCAAGGAAGTTGTGTGGGTAAAGCCTGAGCCATGTAGGCTGCAATCTGGTCCTGGAGAACTTTGAGGTCCTTCTAAAATATTTGAACTTTCTTCTTGAGAGAGTCCAGAACCTTGGGAGGTAGAAGAAAGGTAAAATCGCTCATAAGTTCACTGTCTTGGGGCTCCTGGTGGCTCAGTCATTAAGCATCTGCCTTTGGCTCAGGTCATAATCCCGGGACCCTGGGATTGAGCCCCGCATCAGGCTCCCTGCTCATTGGGAAGCCTGCTTCTCTCTCTCCCACTCCCCCTGCTTGTGTTCTCTCTCTCACTGTGTCTCTCTCTGTCAAATATATAAATATAATCTTAAAAAATAAGTCAATAAAAAATAAATTTACTGTCTGGAAACGTTCTGTTTCCTACCTCAATCTTATCTCCCAGCCACAGGGACGTGATTAGAATCACACTTGAAGAATGTAATTTAGATGTGGTGTATCCTAAGTTGTAGGAGAGCAGAATGTAATAAATACGTTACAGTGTAATTACATTATTAGGGATCTGAGCAGTCAGGGAATAGGAAGGAATGAGAACAAGGATCCTTTAAAAATATAGAATCTGTGGGAGATTTTGACCAATTTCAAGTGGGTATAGGGGCAGGGGAGAAGAAGAGGAAGATATGTTAATGACTGACTGCCTTTTCAAGCCCACCTGATCAAAAGGGTCCTGTTGCCATCAAATGGGAGAGAGCTTGCAGGAGGTAGAGAATGGGGGGCACCACAGTTTTGCTTTGGGGCACTTTGAATGTGAGGTGCTATGAAGGCATCGAGCTGGTCAGCTTCGAAATGGGGGCCAGAGCCTAGTGAAGTTGACACATCAAAGATGGTCACAGTTGGTGTGAGGAGTCTGGTCTTCAACCTATTTTCTCTAAGGAGTAAAAATCACTTTGGGTACACCACCAGCGGGATGTTCTAGATCCCATTCATTTCCTTTGCTTACCTACTTGTTTGACTGACAATTCAGCCTCATTGATGTCTTTGAAATTTCTTCCATCACCTAGGTAAACACACAATTTCTGAGAGTTTTATAGAGACCCTTGTGTTAGGAGCCAGACTTTAATTTGGAGACATTTATTCCATACTCTTATTTCTACTTGTCTCCTGGAACAAATGGTAAAGTTCCTTAAAAGGCTCTTTTACTCTGTCTCCAGGCAAAATCTTGGACTTGGGGTGGGTGCTCTTCCCAAGGTTTCCAAAACTGTAGAGCTTAGTGTTCAGTTCTCATGTTACCCCTTAGCCCTTCCTTCAGAGGTGCAGTCACCCTTGGGAGCTTCACATGGGCGGTGTAAACTTCTATACCCTAGGAAAGTCTCCCTTCCCTTCCCAGTCTCAAGAGACGCTCTCAAACCCCTTTTGGTGTAACCAACCCCCTCCTTTGTCCCCTTTAACCTCACAACCCATGCATGCTATAGCACTCCCTTCCATCGGCTTTCCTTTTTTTGTTGTTTAAAGATTTTATTTATTTATTTGACAGAGAGAGAGATTACAAGTAGGCAGAGAGGCAGGCAGAGAGAGAGGAGGAAGCAGGCTCTCCGCTGAGCAGGGAGCCTGATGCGGGGCTTGATCCCAGGACCCTGAGATCATGACCTGATCTGAAGGCAGAGGCTTCAACCCACTGGGCACCCAGGCGCTCCTCCATTGGCTTTCCAATTTAGAGAATTCAGAATGATCTCCTTCCATGGGACTTCAGAAACACAGTGCTGGCACTGGTAGGGGAAGAGGAAGGGGATACCAACTGCTCAGACAAATGCTAGAACAGATCCAGACTTAGCAACTCATCCTGTTGCATCTGTATGAGAGTATTAACTTCTGTGAATGAGGCGTCAGCTATTTATTTTAGGAGATTACCCCCTATCCCCCCCAAAAGGTGCCAATTGCTGCTAATTAGTTCAGTTTTTTTCTGTGATGAAAACACCTGTCCAGTGGGTACTGGCCCAAGGCCACCAATTTATGTCATGCTGGCCACCAGTTGTCGGTTTAGAAAGCATATGTCTCCAATTTAAACCAAATTCTGGCTGAGCTGAAAGAGAACATTGCTAATTTCTCATGGATATGTTTAATTGTTTATAATAATTTGGAAAATACTGTGAAAAACATGAACATCAGTGGAATCACCCAGTTTCCTATTAAGCTGTCTACTGGAAAAACACACTAATTTGGGCTTCGTTGTCTTAGAATTTGTCCAAATTTAGGATGAGCTTGGTTTATATTTATTTATGACAGAATTTCTTTCTGTCATTTTACTTTAATGGCACAAATTGTTTTTACAAGGAGATATTAAAGCTTTTGAAACTTTTCAAGTACTTAAACAATACTTCTTTGCACATAAATGATACTAATTATAATTCAATTCTGTTTTCTCAAAATAGAGTGAGATGGGAACTTCTAATCTTTTTATTTCACTGAGAATTTATGTATATGTAGCTGTAATAAGACTCTCTTTTTTTGAAATATTTTATTTAAAGTCTTCATAAAGCTTATAGTCCCACAGGGTCAGCCGTAACTGTTCTAAATTTAAAGAGTTAGCTCCTCCAAATTTGGTGGTTGATTGTCTCTCATTGTGAAGTGATTGGTGCCATTGATGACACAAAAATGTCTATTTGATTTAATCACAGTTTTGGGGCACATTCTGTGAATATGTCTAGGGATATTCAAATTTACCACACTGTAAGAGTTACTAAAAAACCATTATCGAGATATGATTATCAGATGTCAAAAGACTAGTTTTTGGAGCCAGAGAATTTTTTGTTTTAAGGGCTTTGTGATGGTTAATTTTATATGTCAACTTGGCTGGGTCACAGTGCCCAGATACTTGGTCAAACATTATTTTAGATGTCTCCGTGAGGGTGTTTTTGAATGAGATTAACATTCCAATTGTTGCACGTTGCGTAAAGCAAATTCCCCAACATAACGTGAATGGGCTTCATCCAACCAGTGGAAGGCCTGAATAGTAGTAAGACTGACTTCCCCTGAAGTAGAGGTACTTTCGCTAGCAGGCTGCCTTTGACTTGAACTCAGCATCAGCTTTTCCCTGGGTCTCTGGCCTGTGGCTTACCCTGAAGATTTTGGACTTGTAAGCCTCTATAATTGGGCGAGCTAATTCTTAAACAAGTTTTAATATAAATACAAATATTATATATTTGTTATAAGTTATATAAATATGTTATATATTATAGTATTTATTATACACACATAGACACAGTGACACACACACGCATCCTCTTGGTTCTGTTTGTCTGGAGAACCTGACAAATATAGGGTTCTTTGTGTTGCCTTTTGAACTAGCCTGCTCTTTACCTCCCACTACGTAGAGTATGCTTGTTTTTTCATTTCCTGTTCTTTAGTTTCCCTGAAAACACTAGGCTTACATTCAGCGAAACATATCGTTTTTTCCTATAGACTTTGTCTTCATTAATTATCCTTATGTACACCATGCATATGGTTCCCAGAGCTTCGGATTTCTCAAGTGAAAATACAAAAAGTGTGCGCTCTCTTTACTCTTTCCTGCCTTATTTACTTGGTATAAGGGTTAAACATAACTTAAATTTTACACTGTCTGTAATTTACCTGCAGTTACTTCACCATATGCATCGCAACATTTATGGGTAGAATTTTGTTTTAGGAGCCTTTAGTTAGCATTCCAGGTACGTTGGTCAGGAATCCTCACTCTAGGATGAGTATTTGAAAGACCCTAAGTAGAAGTCAACACGTCGGAATTGGGTACTTTAAATCTGCACAAGAAGGCTTATTAATGTTATTTATTAACGTTAAGGAGGTTACAAATAACTGGTGAAATGAATGGTGTTGCACATATATGGATTGACCTTAGAAATACGTTGCGTTATGGGGCTTTGCATTAGCCAAGGCAAGCAAGCTAACAGCTTTCAGAGTAGCACCTGCCTTCGGTGCTCTTTCGGCTCTGTTCTCTGATGTGCAGGATTCTGCTGAGTGGTCCTAATAGAAGGCTAGACACACCTACTGTGGAGTATTGTTGTAACTGCTTACACACCTTCATGAGGGTTCCTTGTCAGAGAAGTCCAAGAACGGAAATCGGGACTTTCCTGAGTTTACAAGATCGAACTGTGGGTCTGTTTTTTCACCTTCCCTCTGTGTATATGCACGCAGCCGAAAGTCCTCACCTATTTAGAGTCTCTGGGAGACTCGGGTTCTTTGCCCCCCAAAACCTGATAATTGTGCCCTCCAGTTTGGCTCACAGCATTTCGCAACAAAAACCTGACACAGTCACTGGCGCGGGCCAGACTAAGTCAAGAAGCCCTCATTCTTGCTCTCCTAAATCGGTGAACTGGCTCTTGGTTCCGGGGGAAGAAAGGGAAAGCTGAGGTCGTCCCCTCACTCGAAGGCCCTCTGGAGGCTCTTTTCTGTGGATGCTTCATCGCCACGTTTCTCTTCAAAACTTTTGACATAGGGATTATCTTCGCCATGCTTTATTTAGTTTCGGTTTAGAGTCACAAACCATGAGAGACTCCTAATCTCATGAAACAAACTGGGGGTTACTGGGGGGTGGGAGGGTAGGGATAGGGTGGATGGGTTATGGACATTGGGGAAGGTTTGTGCTTTGGTGAGTGCTGTGAAAGGTGTAAGCCTGATGCTTCACAGACCTGTACCCCTGGGGCAAATAATAAAAATTAAAAAAAAAATATAGAGTCACTTTAGCAGAGGCACTGAAATCATGGGAAGGTGGGTTCGCATCCTGTGGAGGAAGCTCGTGGTAAGTGGGGCCTGTCTGTGGAAGCAGTTGTGCTTGGCTAATCCCGGGAGCGCGCTGCGCCCGCCGTCCTCTGAAAGGCAGCGTGCTGGAACCTGGAACGTTTTCCGTCTTCGATGCGTCAGGAAGATGAAGCGGAACCAGGCCGCAGGTGGAACTGACAGAGAAAATGAGACCCTGTGGAAGCATTGTGGGAGATTCCTTCCAGTCAATATTTACATAAAATTCTGAATGTATTTTGACCTGCGTTGATTAAAGAAGACGTGTCATAAGGAAGTAAAGGAAATACTTTTTTTCCCTTACTGTTCAAAAAGTGTTGCTGTTGTTTTGAAAAAGTGCTGTAGCTCAAACCGCCAGAAACATGAAAAAGAATGACCTTAGTTAAAATCTGACAATAAGCTAATTTTAACTTTGTTTTGTATAGCCTTGGGTTACTGGGTCAGAATGTCATTGCTAACTGTATTTGTAAACTTGTTTCCCCTAAAAGCCTGCCTCTGCTGGAAAGCAAGGGAGAAGGTCTTGTTTTGTTTCCTTTGATGAAGGAACAGAATATCGTTTGTTGGCTCTGAAAAAAGAAATCTTAAATTTAAGCATCTTTTTGTTTGCTCAGTGAAATAACACAGGAGCAATGTGAAGGTGACCAAACTAAACAGATAGATAGATAGATAGATAGATAGTTAGATAGATAGATAGATTGATTGATTGATTTTGATGGTTTTGAACATTAGGGCCCAGGATGCTGTTGGCCTTTCAAGGTTTTTGCCTTCCAGTAATATCACAATTGATTATTTGTGATTATTACTTGATTAGCTATTTGATTAGCTATCCATATCTCTGCAAAGCATTTATGGTAATATAAATAAAATTGGTAGAACTATTTTAAGAATATTAAGAGAATCAGGATCATGTTGATGAAAGGAGAAGTATTTACCTCAGTCAACATCTCTTTTATCTCTGAGGTTTTTTCCTGGTCAAAGCAAAACAAAGCAAGGCAAGTGATGAGCCCTTGTGGAGTGATGGTGCATGGCTCTGGACACAGGGATTTTGGCAGGCCAGTCTCTATTATAATATCAAGATAGTTATGTAGATTTTGGTTTCAGGGACATTAAGCATCATAGTGGATGAAATATTCAAAACTTATTTATAAATAGGAGTATTGAGATGAGTGTAGGTAATCTGGGGAAGTAGTAGTGTTCTCTCTTATATTACCTTGGGAAAGCATTCTCTCCCCCACATCGAACCAAGTGTGATTACATGGATTTTCTCATTTTCTCAATAACTTTATGGGATAGCTGTAATTATTATAGCAGCTGTTTTGTGAATAAGGACATTGAGGCAAGAGCTACAGAGCTAGAGAATTTAGGATGTCTTTAAATTAGATTAAAATTGGACTCATACCAACTGGGAATATATATATGTAGACAAAGATGTGGATATGGATATCGATGTATAGACATATATGCAGTGTGCTGTTTGGTTTTAATAATATATGTATTTCAGAGCCTTTCATGTCAGCACAGATAGAACTTTTTAATCATTGCATAAAATTACACATTCATATGTACCATAATTTAGTAAGACATTTTCTCTGTCAGTGGACCTTTAGGCAATTTCCAGCTTTGGGCTATTACAAATAGTGTTGTGATTAACTCTCTTGCATGTACATCTTTGTGCACATTTGCCAGTATCTCTTTAAATACACCGCTGTAGGATTATTATTAGGTCAAAGGCATTGACATTTAAAATCTTATTTTTTTTAAGATTATTTATTTATTTGACAGAGAGAGACACAGCGAGAGAGGGAACACAAGCAGGAGTGGGAGAGGGAGAAGCAGGCTTCCCGCGGAGCAGGGAGCCCGATGCAGGCTCAATCCCAGGACCCTGGGATCATGACCTGAGCCGAAGGCAGAGGCTTAATGACTGAGCCACCCAGGAGCCCCTGACATTTAAAATCTTGATAGCTATTCTCAAATTATGCTTTTTTTCCTTGCTTTTCCGAGAGTATTCTTTTTCCTATATTCTTAAGAACACTAGATGTTGCAGTCTTTTTTTTTCTCTCAGCCATTCTGTGAATATTCAAATACCTGCTATTTCCTTGTACTTGACATTTGCTTAATTTTTAATGATGCTGAGCATCTTTACATCATTTTTTGAACATTAATATTTCTTTGTTGAATTCTACTTAATTTTCCCTGCTTACACATGCAGTTGTTTCAAGTGGTAAAGTTCTTTGTATATTATGCATATTCATATTTCATCTTGATATTTAACAATTTTTCCTCCTAATATTTTATTTTTCTTAAATTTAATTATGGTATATTTTGTTGTCTAGAAATTCTTAGCATTGAATTTTAATAATGTAGCTTGTTCATTTCTTTTCAGATTTCTAGGATCTATGGCTATGTAGTAACATCCTACCTAGCTGATTAAATGTTGTCCCACATTTTCTTTAGCACTTTTAAAATTTATAAGTTTTTTTTTTCTTAACCGATTGAAATTTTACTTTTGCTATTGATATGAAATGGGATTTTTTTCATAAAGATATCTCATTCTTTCCCTACTATTTATTGAATAGATCACCGTAGCTAATTTGAATAGAAACGTAGAGGAGCAGAAGAGAATAGAACCCAAAAATAGATCTACCTCAGGGCCCAAACTACAATGCTTTAAGAAATGAAGTTTTATTGTATGTTTGATATCTTATATGGTCTGATTCCATCCTATTCTTTTCAAACAGTTTGTTAGTTTTCCATGAAAAAATGTGAGTGGGGTTTTAATTTTGACTGCCCTGTTTTCATAAATTAAATTGGGGCAAACTAACACTTACAGTAATTTAGGAGTGTAGACACCTTTACAATATTAAAAATTTTATCCAGAAACATAGTATGGCATTTTACATATTTAGAGCTTTTTGTATTTTTCAGTTAAATTTTATAGAGAAGGATATCCTTGCACATTTATAATTAGTGATTCTTGGGTATTTTATGTTTCTGATCTTTTCCGTTGTACTTTCTAAACTTTCTATTGTGGTTTTTTAAAAATATTTTTTGTTACTTTATAGAACTCTTACTGGTTCTAATAATGTTTAGTTTAAATCATTTGAATTCTTCAAGTAAATGATAGCTTAATATGCACCTAATGAATTCTGACTTTTCTTTTTCAGTTATTTATAGGTTTTTCTTATGTACACACATAATTTACCAGACTCTGAGCAAGCTGAAGATGAAAAGTATCTTATTTCTTTTCTACAGAATGAAATGGCGGTATAGTCCTCTGATTGCTAGCTACCTCAAAAATTATTTAAAACACCATTTTCCAATGTGGAGTCATACAGCTATTTGGTTTTTTTAGTTTCAGGATACCCCCGAATGAACTTTATAAACCAGCCCGGTTGAGGAAGAACACTTGATAGCAGAGTGTTTGGGGATCCTGAAAAAAGTTAGGAAGGTGTTAATTTATTTGAAACAGTTCTCCCATACTTATATTTTACACACACACACACACACACACACACACACACACGCGCGCGCGCACACACACACGTATACACACACATATTTATTCACTTACTCTATGGTAGCAAAATTGAGCTATGTTCCAGCATGGATATCAATTAAATCTTTGTTCTACAGTCAATATATATTCTTGGACCTTCAGCAAATGTAGATAAGTAGCAGACATCAATGGAATAATTTCCAGTCACATCTGCCAATAGTTTGCAGGACACGTAAGTTCCAGATCCAGGTAACTTTTTTGTGTGTTGTTAAGGTTTGCTCCTCTAGGCATATTGCTTTGTAGTCCACTCTGCTGTCTGTGGTTTTTAAAAGATATGGATATAGACATGGATTTTTTTTTGGTCTAGGATCTTGTATTTGAAATGTGCATTCTACCTTTTCTACACTCAAATGTATGAATTCTTGTTTATTCTTTAAGACTCAGCTCAAATATTTTGCCCTTCATGAAATTCTTCCCTTTTTCTAGCAAGTAAGAAAAATTACTTGGCATATTATTCTGCTACATCAGGTATCACATTATACTGTGGCTGTTTACATTGATTTCTGTGTCCCTACTAAGCTGTGAGCTACTTGAGACCATACCTTCTCCAATGTCCAATGTCCAGCACAATGTCTGACATAGAGTAAGCTACAAACCCTATAGTTTAGAAATATGCGTTTGGATGCAGTGATGTTTATTATGGTGGGGAAATGTGGTAGAGACCAAATGAGTGACTTGAGGCCATGAAAACATGTTGAAAGTCAGAAGAAAAGCAGTATTCATCCTGGTACAAATATAAATGACATGATTTTGATAAATTTATACCACACTACATCTGCTTCTATATATACAACATATATTCCTGATTTATAGGTTACCATATGTAGCATACGAGAGTTTCCAGTTTTCTAATAATATGAATGTAAAACACACCTGGACCAGCAGGACTAGCTTTATAGGCGATAGATTTGATTTCTTTCATCTCTGACCTTCTGTTCTGCTTTCTTTTTTTTATTATAGCTTTTTATATATATTTTTAAAAAAAGCTTCTCCTAGATTTTAAGATTTTGGGGCCATTACAGAGTTTTTTCAGGCACAATTTAGATACTTACTATTTATTAAATTTAATCGAAAATGTCAGTTTTTATTATACATGTTCATTGGACTTGATGAATTATACATTTCTTTCTTTTAGCTATTCCTCAGTGAATCGAGTAAGGGATGGTATACCTATTTCCAGTTACTTTACAAATAGAACAAATTCAGAAGAAATAATGACAATCAAGTTTTGCTTTTAATAAGTGGTTTTAAAAATGGAGGGAATGATTGACATAATACTTAGGAGAACTGGTGATATCCTAGTTCTCTGCAGCTCTTGAGCAATATTTTGATAGTCATTTCATGGAAAGGCTCAATGAGAATCTAGCATGGATCTACATGCAAGTTAAATAAGAGATGGTAATTGAGAGCGTCATGCGCTCTGTACAGTATGTATGTGCTGCCAAAGCGAGCAGCTCAGTACAGTATAGAAGTCAGTTTCAGAGATTCTGTGATTGAAATATAATTATCGTACTGACATACCACAACATTGGGGCTTGTGTAGGTCATAGCATGAAACGGATTCATTGCGGGTGTTTACTTAGGTAGTAGCTTCAAGATCCTTCACCATAGTTTCATCAGGAACCAGCCGAGCATTGCAGCTAATATGGTATACTCTGATTCCATAAAAAACAATGAATATTGCTATTCAAATAATATATCCCGTGCTACTGTTGTCTCCCAGATTATTAAAAGTGATAGAATATTGGCATACATTTTAAAATGTAAGTTATTTTTATTCTGATTCAGTTTTCCTTAACATCTGCATTGACTTTAGAGAGAAAACAGTTGTTTCAAAGTTCACTGTACAAAATTTTTAATTTATATCGTTTTAGATACTTAGGTTTTTTTTAGTTAAGAAAGCCATCTTTCTGGATTATCATCTTCTCGTTCGCCTGCTCTTACAGGTTTTCAGCACATACTCCAATGAAGACTATGACCGGAGGAACGATGAAGTGGATCCCGTGGCTGCCTCTGCCGAGTATGAACTTGAAAAACGTGTAGAAAAGCTGGAACTTTTCCCAGTGGAACTAGAGAAAGGTATATGAGCTCCACAGCGTTTGTAATATCACTATATGGCTATTTTAATAACACAGAAATGACTTTATTTTTTTCACGTGTAGCCTTTTTTCCCCCCGAAGGGTTGGATAAAGTGTTAATTCTCATGGAGGATTTAATTTGTTTATTAAATTTCAGAAGTAGTTGATATGAGCTCTGGTAGATGGTAGACTCAAAGACTCTCTCTTCCCTTCCACTTCCTTTTTTTTTTTTTTTAAGATTTTATTTATTTATTTGACACAGAGAGAGAGATTACAAGTAGGCAGAGAGGCAGGCAGAGAGACAGGGCGAGGAGGAAGCAGGCTCCCTGCCGAGCAGAGAGCCCGATGCGGGCCTCGATCCCAGGACGCTGAGATCATGACCTGAGCCGAAAGCAGAGGCTTTAACCCACTGAGCCACCCAGGCGCCCACTTCCCTTCCACTTCCAACTGAAAGCCATCAGCCTTAGTTGGCTGGGATGGTGATGGGGATTAGGGAGGTGTGGGTGGGGCCTGATGGTTGGTTGGTACACTTGCAAAGGCCTGGTGCACGTGAGAGCTCAAAGGGAGCAGGTGGAAGTGGGGAGGGGGGCAGGTGGTTGTTTTTGTGTTTGTTTTTGCATTCTTGGTGGAGGGAGAGTGGTCATGGTTGGGCTCTGAACGTAGTAGGCGGGGGCGTGCTGGGCCTTCGGATTATGGATTTTGGAATGGAGACAGTGGAATTCTCTCTGAGGGGAGAAGGCTAAGAGAGGGTAGGGAGAATGGGAGCAGAGGGTCTTCCTTTTGATTTCTGCTTTTGGAATCTCAGCCTGCTTGTATTGCGAAGAGAGGACCTATGGGACCAGAGACTGCCGTGTTCATCGTCCCTTAAGATGGGCACCAGGGAATGGACTGGGACTCAGTGACCAGGGAGATATCACATCTCAGAGAGCCTTACAAAAAAGCAGAACAAACAGATGAAAACTCGAATGACACAAAGAAGCAAAGAAAAACCAAACGAGGATATCAAGTATGGCTTTAAAAAGACATTCTTAAGCCAATCAACAAACAACAAAAAACATTGATTTTAAAATTAAAAATTTCAGTAGAGGAATTGAAGAGGAAAAGATGGTATTGTTGAAACGCAAGCTGGTGACCTAGAAGGTCAGGTGTAAGAAATGAGCCAAACTAATTCTTAAATGACAGAGCAAACATCCATGAAAAATCATGACAGAGACCCAGCATATAAATTGTAGGTGCCAGAAGGAGAAAAGACAATAGAGGATAAGAGACATATTAGACACAACATGGAAGAAATTTTCCTGAGCTCATAAAAGACCTGAGCCTCCTATTTGGAAGGGCTTAGCCAACTGATTGAGAGAGGACTTGAAAATCACCCATACTTAGGCATAGCCTGGGAGAAGTCCTCATCATCAACGTATGAAGCAGGAATTTTACAAAATACCACACTCAAAGTAAACAAAGAAGTAAAGGTACTTGCCAAAGCAACATTATTAGACTAGCATCAGATTTCTCATTTGTAACACTGGATATGGGAGGCAGACATACAATTTCACACATGGAAGAATTCGGTATCCATCTCAGAGAGCATTTACCTTTCCTGGTGAAAGAAGAAAGTTGCTGGGATCTAAGAATCTAAGAACACATCACCTGCCTACTTCCCAATTTAGCAAGAAGGAAAAGAAACAACATCTTGTTCTAAACAGCAAAGGTGAGGGAAAAAGAGCTGAAAGCTGTAACTACTGGGCATAAAATTACTCGGATTACAACAATGTAAAGCATACCAGTCATTACACCAGACATGACTGGCTAATTATTTCCATTAAGAGACACTTTTCTTTTTTTTTAAAGATTTTATTTATTTATTTGACAGAGAGATCATAAGTAGGCAGAGAGGCAGGCAGAGAGAGAGGAGGAAGCAGGCTCCCCGCTGAGCAGAGAGCCCGATGCAGGGCTCGATCCCAGGACCCTGAGATCATGACCTGAGCCGAAGGCAGAGACTTTAACCCACTGAGCCACCCAGGCGCCCCAAGAGACACTTTTCATTTGAGGTTATAAGGATGTAGGAATGATACTTACATTTTTCATTCATTTAAAATGTAAAAACCATTCCTAGCTTATGGTCCATACAAAAACAGCTGTGAGATTTGGCTATGGGCCACTGTATTGCTTATAATAGCAAAAATGAGGATAATCCAAATATTCATTAATGACAGAGAAGGGTAAAATGAAGGAGCCTCAGTTCCATGCAGCAGTGTGTATGATTCTTAACAAACATGAAATTTAAGGGGGGGGGGCACGATAAACAAATCACAGAAGAAGCCACTCAGTATAATTCCATTTATTCAAATTTCAAAGCCAGGAAAAATTAAATGGCATATTGTTAGAGATACACAAATAAGTGGTTTTAATAAGTGGTTTTAAAAATGGAGGGAATGATTGACACAGTCTTTAGGACAGTGATTACTAAGGGAAGGGTTACGGTATTAGGGAGAGGTACAGAGTGGGCTTTTCTGGTGTTGGTAGTGTTCTGTGACTTTGTTAGTACGTGGATATTTGTTTTATTTTTCTTCCCTAAACACAATATTTTGTAAATAAATGTTTTCATAGACTCTTTTGTGTTTTTCACAAAATAAAAGTTAAAGCTAGAAAAATTAAGCTAGAAGAGAACTAAATTATTTTTAATCTCTTGGAAACTTCCAGACTGTTTCCCAAAAATGGCTGTGCCAGTTTGCATTCCCAGTAACAGTGCACAAGGGTTCCCCTTATTCTGCACCCTTGCCAACATTTGTTATCTCTTGTTTTTGTGGATGATATCCATCCTAACATTCTAACTCTAATAAAGTGATTTCTCACTGTGGTTTTGATTTGCGTTTCCCTGATAATTATTGATGTTGAATACCTTTTCACGTAACTGGTGGCCATTTGTATGTCTTCTTTGGAAAATGTCCGTTCGCTTCCTCTGCTTATTTTTAATAGGCGTTTGGTTTTTTGGTTGCTTATTTGCATGAGTTCTTTATATATTTTGGATATTAACCCCCTATCAAATATTTGCTCCCATTCTGTAGGCTGTCTTTTCATTCTGCTAATGGTTTCCTTTGCTATGCAGAAGTTTTTTAGTTTGATGTAGTCCCACTTGTTTATTTTTTGGTTTTGCTGTCAAATCCAGAAAGTCATTGCCAAGACTGATGTCAAGGGACTTAACTTGCTGTTTTCTTCTAGGAGTTTTATGACTTCAAATCTTAAATGTAAGTTTTTAATCCATTTTAAGTTGATTTTTAATGTATGGTATAGGATAGGGGTCCAGTTTTCATTATTTTATATATGTCTGTCCAGTTTTCCCAGCACCATTTATTGAAGTGGCCATCCTTTCCCTATAGTATATTTTTGGCTTCTCTGTCATAAATTAATTGACCTAATATGCATAGGTTTATTTTAGAGCTCTCTGTTCTGTTCCACTGATCTTTGTGTGTTTTTGTGGCAGTACTGTACTGTTTTGATTACTATTATTTTATAATACAGTTTACAACTAGGAAGTGTTATGCTTCTAGCTTTGCTCTTTCTCAAGTTTGCTTTAGCTATTTGGAGTTTTTTGGGGTGCCATACAAGTTTTAGGATTGTTTTTCCTATTTATTTGAAAAATGTCATTGAAATTTTGATACTGAATTTGAATTTGTATGAGAACATTTTAATAATATTAATTCTTTGAATCTCAAATATGGACAGTCTTTCCAGTTATTTGTGTCTTCAATTTCACTCATCAGTGTCTTACAGCTTTCAGAATTTCAGATCTTTCACCTCCTTGGTTAAGTTAATTCCTAGATATTTTATTCTTTTTGATGCAATTGTGAATGGAACTCTTCTTTTTTTTAAGATTTGTTTGTTTATTTTTAGAGAAAAAGAGGGAAAGCACCTGAGGGGAGGGGCAGAGGGAGAGGAACAGAGAGAATCTTAAGCAGACTTCACACCCAGCACAGAGCCTAACTTGGGCTCAGTCTTTGACCATGAGATCATGACATGAGCCAAAATTAAGAGTCAGATGCTTAACCAACTGAGCCACCCAGGTGCCCCTGGAATTATTTTCTTAATTGCTCTTTCTGATAGTTTGTTGTTAGTGTATGAAGACCTAAATATGATACAAACCATATGTTGTAATACCAACAGAGAATTTTACTTTTAAATTGAGGAAACATTTGGGCGCCTGGGTGGCTCAGTGGATTAAAGCCTCTGCTTTCAGCTCAGGTCATGATCTCAGCGTCCTGGAATCGAGGCCCACATCGGGCTCTCTGCTTAGCAGGGAGCCTGCTTCCTCCTCTCCCTGTCTCTCTGCCTGCCTCTCTGCCTACTTGTAATCTCTCTCTCTGTATCAAATAAATAAATAAAATCTTTAAAAAAAATTGAGGAAACATTTAATAAATAAATAAATAAATTGAGGAAACACTAAAAATATTTCAGTTAAAACAGGAGTCTGATGCGGAATGCTCCTTAAATGAAATAGTATAAACAGTAGGAAATAAAAGATGAAAAGTAAACTTTTGCTGATTTTTATCATATAATATGTATAATAATTATATGTATGAAAACTGTAATGAGAAGTCAAACTAATTCTAATTTTAAAATATTAGAATTGATAAGATTATATGTTAGAGGAGGTCAGGTGTCACATACATGTAAGAAAATTAATCATTGTTTCTCTATATTTACATTAAGCACATAAATATGAGAATGGGAGCGTTTCATTTACAATAGCACAAAGAGAGCAAAAGACTTATTAATGACTAAGAAAAACTATCGATTGAAAATCCATCTTTTTGACTGATAGAAGATGTAAACAGAAGGATAATACCGTATTCTTGGATGAAAAGACTCAGTATGGAAAAGTCCCTCCTATTCTTCCTCTTAGAATCCTACAAATTAATATGTAAATTTAATGCAGTTCAAATAGAACGGCCATCAGGGTTGGATTGGGAGAAAGGATTGCATAATGTAATACTAAATTTTATATGGAAAAATACAGACCTAAGGGAAGTATGAAAAAGAATGTGAAAGGTCTTAATTTCTTAAATATCTGAATTTAATGTAAGGCTTCTATAATCAGAAAAAATTGCATTCACATAGCAATTGAACAGTGGAACAAGGTAGAAAATCCAGAGAAAGATGTCAGTATGGATGAGAATTTAATACACGACATGTATGGTATTCCAATTTAGGAGCAATAGGGTACTTTACAAATTGTTCTGGTGTAGCTGAGCATCAGTGTGGAAGAATATAAAGTGGGACACCTTCATTTGCATTATATCATATAAAACACAACTCTACATGAATTAGATAGTTAAATATTAAAATAAAGGTATTTGACAAAAAACTTAACAAGACTGCATAAATCCTGTAGGCATGTTGGAGAAGGGGCTTAACCAAAGTGGGAAAGCAGAAGTTAGAAAAGAGGGACCAATCAATCAATCCAAAATTTTAAGCTTTTAAAGGCAATGTTGTCAAACAAAGGCAAAAGCTAAATGATAAATTTGGGAGGGGGCATCTTCATGAGAAATGACATGGAGTTAATATGTATGATATGCTAAGAACCTTAAAAAAGAAAAAAGAGACAGAGAAAACTCAATAGAAAAAATTGGCAATTTACCAAGAGGACATCTAATGGTCCATGCTCATATGAATACAAGCTCAAATCTCACAAGCAATAAGGGAGATGCTAAGCCAACATGGGCTTCTTTCCTAAGAGAAAAAATAAGCTCTGAGCTCCAGAGTGTGGTGACAGCATCTTTTATGGTAACTCAGCCTCACAGTCTTTTCCGCCGTTACCCGGCTGCTTTGCCTACTTAGTGCTTTGCCTGTCCCTAGGAGATAGACCAAGGAAGACCAGGTGGCTGCTGGGTTCTTGACAGTCACAAAAATCAGTGGCCTACAAGGATATGGCTCTGGACTTCATCCATGCTTGACACATCTCACAGAAAGCTGTGCAGAGATGAAATGAGTCATCTGGTCTCTGTGTGTTGATTGTATTCTTCCTTTAATTGTCTTTCAGTTATACATCTTGTCTTTCAGGGAATCAGCACTGGAACTGAGGCTGACTCAAGCTACTATCACTTTTCCTACAATTGGGTTTTCAGCTCTGCACATCTGAGTAATTTTCCAGTGAGAGCAACAGGGTTGCTAAGGCAGGAAGAAAGATAATTTTACTAAAGCCTGAGTCCAGGCAGGGAAAATGCACTTAAAAACGAAGACATTATTTTCATGCAGGATATTTGCAGGAAGGAATTACTTAATGACATGATGTTACAGAGAATTCACATTTGAAAGGAGCTCTTTGAATGTACTGAGTATGAGAAAGTTTCACTTACAGCCCAATGTTGGCTTGACACGGGGTAATTCATAATGAAGAGAAACTCCTGTAAGTACAATGAATGTGAACAAGAATTCAGCTCTTAATATATACCAGATTCCATATAGGAGAGAAGCCGTATAGCATTATTTAATGTGGACGAGTCTACAGTGATCATCTCTTAAACGACACAAGAGCACACACTCTGGGAGAAACACATACATGTATGTAAACACTGGGAAGGCTTTGGGTCATCATTCATCCTTTCAGCACCACAAATAGATTTCCACACTAGGAAACTCTAGTAATATGATGAATGTGGGCGAGAGTTCAGCTGTATAGCTAACCTTCTGTATACATAGGACAACTCCCATGGGAGAGAAGAAACTTTGTACATGTGACCAGTGAGGAAGAGCCTTTAGCACAGATCTAACTTTTCTTTTCCTAAGAGAACTTATTCTGGGGAGAAACCCTAAATGTTGGAAAATTTTTAACCAGAGAAAGCCTCTAGATGAACTTGAGTATCTATACCAGATAGACCATGAGGATGAAATAAATATAGGAACTCACATGCGTGCAAACATTCTAATACAAGGAATAAAAGAACTTCTCCAGTTATGACTCGTGTACTAGTCACCATTAAACTTCTCACGCTCGAGAGGTACCCATGCCTAAAATCAGTGCGGAAGTACCTTCATCTAGGGATCACATTGAGCAGGTCCCCCAGGGAGAACACTCTACGAGGCTCTCTTAAGCACACAACTGAGTAAACAAATCACACTTTTGCCAAATGACCTGTTTTTAAACATATGTAGAATACAGATGTAGGATTATAAATTGTACTTAGAAACACTTAAAGCAGAAGTCGGTGACAGGTAGTAATAATCAATGAGATGAAGCCTGTTCAAGAGATTATTGATTAAGAATATGTAGTGTATTAAATGTTATTGCTAAGAAGTCTGAAAAGCATCAAGCATTCTGCTGACTGGATGAGCCCGTTTTCCTTTAGACAACGCCTCGCTGTTGGTTAGAGGGTGTCTGTTTTTTTATGCAACTCATAAACATGGTTCCAAAGACTTTGAGGCTATCAGAAAATAATTTTCAACGTTGACCAAAAAATGTGGAATGTGAAATTGTATATCTTTTATTTCATCGATGTTAAAATACATATGTTCATGGAAATATGGATAAACACATTATTGTAAAGGAATTTAAGAACGTATTTTTCAGTGTTGTTCACCAGGCAAGGAACATGGAAAGGAAAACGAATGCCTGTCAGTAGAGAAGGGGTTGGATAAGTTATGATACCATCTCACCATGAAATATTTTGTAATCATTAGAAGTGATTTAAGGCTGTGTAAGTTGATATCCATGAAGTATCATTGAATTAGGAAAGTACGCTGCAGAGAGAACTAGGTTTAATACGATCTTATTTGTATAAAGCAAATAGAAAGGAAAAATGAGCCATTGTATATACACAAATATACATATATGTATGTATATTTATATATATGCATATATACATATATATTGTAGTTGTTGATACTTTGATATGCTTGGATTGTAAGAAAGTACTGAAAGACACATGCCACCTTATTAAACATGAATGGGGACATGAAACAAAAAAGCAAAGACCACGTAAATGAAGGGGAAATTTTAGATATATTATGATCACATTCATTTAAAATAATATATATGTATTTTGGTATGTATGCTTTTGTGTTTAAAATGCATTATTTAGAGAGGCTGTGTTTTAAGGCAGATCGATTACCCCATGATCAAATTACTACCTTTTCTTGGGATCACAAATGAAAAGCCAACTGCGGTAATAAAATGAGATTAAACTCACAAGCCTTTTAGGGGGTCCTGTTTAACATCTTTGCTCCCCAGCATAGAAAAAAATATTCTGCCAAGACAAGTGTGTCATACAGCCCACAAAGAACAAAACTAAAACCAAAAAACAGGTCTCATCAGCTAATTGTGGGCTAGTGTAAAACTTAGGTTGTTGCATTGTTTTTCCATTTTTCACAGATGAGGATGGACTTGGAATAAGCATCATTGGAATGGGTGTTGGAGCAGATGCCGGACTTGAAAAGCTGGGAATATTTGTCAAGACAGTAACAGAAGGTGGTGCTGCTCAGAGGGATGGCAGGTAAGCTAACTACTGTTGTTTAGTAACTAAAATCTTCTAGGAACTTTATAGGGAATTTCTTTCAGTGGTAGCTTTCTTCTTTTGATTTTTTTAGGACAGAATTTTGGAGTGTGTCTCAGATATGGAAATGGTTAAAACTCTTTTTTTTTTTTAAGATTATTTATTTATTTATTTCACAGAGGGAGAGAGATCACAAGGAGGCAGAGAGGCAGGCAGAGGGGGGGGGGGAGCAGGCTCCCTGCTGAGCAGAGAGCCCGATATGGGCCTCGATCCCAGGACGCTGAGATCATGACCTGAGCCGAAAGCAGAGGATTTAACCCACTGAGCCACCCAGGCGCCCTGGAAATGGTTAAAACTCTTGAATTACTTTCTGATTTGCCGGTAGAATGCCTGCTTTCTTTAATGTAGGTTAGGTCAGTGGGTGGTTGGATCTACTATCTCCATCTGTCTCCCTTTGGTACCTATCCATTCATCTCTCTGTCTAGTGGGAAATGGGCAGAAACGTGGGTGTATATTGTTTCAGAATATGTCCTATGGAGATCAGCATATAGTTTCACTTCAGAAGTATTGAAACAAACGGTAATATTCCTGGCACTCTTGAGAATGACAGAGGTGGAAGGGAAAATAGAAACCCTAACTCTGCAATGATGGTAATTCTGGAAATCACGTTTCTCAAAATGTATTCTGTCTAAAAACACAAGTTCTTGAGTGCCAACTAAACCTGTGGAATTGAATCTTCCAGAGAGGACTTCCAGCAGCCTTGACTTAAGTGTCTGCCTTGGGTAATCTGGGTGCACACCAGAACGTCGAGTGATTGTTGTTTTATGTCTTAGCTTTCATCATCTCAGACTGCAAGTACCTTTAAAGATTTTGATGAATCCTCACTTTACATTCCTGCTGCATCAAGTTGGGGCTGAAGCAGGGGTTGGCAATAGAAATAAAAGTAGGTCCAGAAATCTGAGGGCCAAATTCAAAGAAAGGTCATCTTATTTTTTTTAAGCACACAGAGTACCTGGCTTTGATTTTTTTTCAAGTTTTAACCATCTTATCAAATAATGATAAAGCATGTTGAAAATCATTTGTAAATCTCCTGTGGGACACACAATAGCATTATTTCTTTTGTAATCCTAAATATACATATTGATATACACAAATATTGTCCCAGGGGAACTAAATTGATTTATTTAAATAGAAAGCCATACCAATATCATCTCTTTCCATGAAGTTAGGGACCACATCTCAGTCAGTAGCCTTATTTGTATTCCCACAGCACTGGAACAGAGAGGATCTGACATGAATCTTTTGAGTGAATGTTCAGTTGACCAAATGTGTATCACACTTAAAACAAAGTAAGATATTGGGGCGCCTGGGTGGCTCAGTCGTTAGGCGTACACCTTCGGCTCAGCTCATGATCCCAGGGTCCTGGGATTGAGCCCCGCATCGGGCTCCCTGCTCGGTGGGGAGCCTGCTTCTCCCTCTCCCACTCCCTCTGCTTGTGTTCCCTCTCTCGCCATGTCTCTCTCTGTCAAATAAATAAATAAGATCTTAAAAAAAACAAAGAAGGATATTAATATTTTGTGTTAAAAAGTAATTTGTTAACAGTCTTCCCCACTTTCAGGTAGTTAAGGAAATAACCTCTTTACCCTTTCAAGGAATTACACAGTGATAGCAGCAAATATTTCCCACTATTGATTTAGAAACTTTCTTCCAAGTGAGATAAAATTTGTTTGTAAAATCTGTGTCATTTCTCTTTAAGTTTCATGAAAAATTTAAAAGCCATTCCAAAATGATAGGAAATACTTCTATCTTGTTAGTATTCAAACAATATATTATTACGAACCATCTCTCTTAAGTTAAATGGGCCACAAAGCCAAACCAAAATACAAATTGATTAAAAAAACAAAAAGTAGAAAATTTTACATTCAGCACTCAGCCAGTTCCCATTGTTCTAAACTCAGACCTATTTGTTTTCCCATCACTCACTTTTAAAGTTAGGTTTGTTTTTCGTTAACCTGTTTCCTTACTTGTTATCCTATATAGGTTCAGTGTTTCCACCGGCAGCAGAACTTGGCTCTATGAGTCCCTTGTGCATTTCCTCAGTCCTTTTAAGTGGAGGTTTACCTAGCATTATTACAATAGATGCTTAATAAATGCCTCACTGAATATGTTAAGGAAAGCAATTTGATGAAATGAGCAGAATCTTTGGGAACATGTGACCAGGAGTCTAATTCTGTCCCCTTCACTTACCAGCTGTGGGATATTAAACAAATTAACTTAATTTCCATGTTATCTACATTGTCACGTTGCTGTAAGCATTCAGTATGCTTATGTAAATTAAAACCTTCCACAGTGCTGTCTCTGTATTAAACTGTTCTTGAATGAAGTAGGAATAAGCTTGAAATTTATTTATCGGAAGTTATTGGAAGTGATATGAAAAACTACATAGAAATATGTATAAAATATGTACAGAATCAGAAAATTTTAGAAGTTCAGAGGAACTTTAGAGATCTTTAAATTCATACCTTTTGTTTTATATGTGTTAAAAATTGTGGATATATGTGTGTATATATAGTCTTATTATTAGACCTATGGCAGTATTCACCTTTTAAATTATTACATTATTATTCCCACCATTACTGTTGTGCTCATTTGCACAATATTTAAATGTTTGTTGTTTAAAATTTATCAGCATAAAATAATTACAAAAAGAACAGTTGATTGCATCCTCAAGTTAAGAATGTTTTTTGAAAGCAACGTCTCCTTAGTGGATATAGAAAAATATCCTTTAAGGATTTACAAAGCACTACGATCAGTGTGATGCCATTCTTCTGTGGATATGTTTTCTATTTGTTCATCCCTCCCCCAACCTCTCTTTCTCTTTCTCTTAAAAAATGTAGAATTCATATACACCAAAATACTGAATGGCTCTAGTCTCCGTGGGTTTCTTAAAATTTCAGCCAATATGGAATATTTAATTTTTCTACAGAGAATTTAACTACGACTAAAAATAATAAAGTTATCATGTGACCTCGGGAAAGTTGCCCATCAGACCTCAGTTATGGACAAAGTGAAAGTTCTGGATTAGGTGTTCTTGATAATTCCTTTTAGCCTTAAAAGGAAAAAAGTTTTTTTTTTTTAACCCTTCTAGCTTGCTTTAGTTCTCTTTCTTTCTTTCTTTCTTTCTTTCTTTCTTTCTTTCTTTCTTTCTTTTTTAGAGAGAGAGAGAGTGCACAAATAGGGAAGGGGCCGAGGGAGAGAGAAACTTAAGCAGACTCTGTGATGAGCATGGAGCTGGATGTGGAGCCTGACGTGGGGCTCCATCCCCTGACCCAGAGATCATGACCTGAGCTGAAATCAAGAATCTGTCCTTTACTGACTGAGCCACCCAGGAGTTCCTTGCTTTAGTTTCTTAACTCCATTTAAGAAAATGATTTCAATTTAATCTCAGATTCAGTCACATCACCTTCAAGGGGTGTTAAATAAACAGACTTATAGACTTATTCAGAGCATTCTTTTCTCACTTCTCCCCACTTACTGCCCCCGACACAAGCAACCTTTTTTGTTTGATTGCTTTTACTCCTTCTAAACATCTCATACACTCACCATATTTTGAGCACTTTTGAAAATTTGCCATGGGCATTTATCTTCTGTGTCATCCAAAGTGTAGTTAAGAAGTTTTGAATCGTCCTTACTTTTTGATATTATGTTCTACATTCCAAATTTTCTTTTATCAAGCTTTTCATGTCTGTACCTTTTCATATGATGCCTGAAATGTAGGGGTGCTCAATAAATATATGTTGAGTGAGTGAATCTGAATACTTGTGCTTTAATCACTTTCAAAACATTTACTTAGGCCTAATGTTCCCCCCCCTTCTTTTTCTTTTCTCTCCCTTTTTCTCTTTTTTGTGCTACCCTGCCTCTTACAGAGTAACTTACAATTCAGCTGAGTCAATAACCGTTTCCACCATCTGTTTTTAGTTTTAAATTTTTAGTAAAATAATAACTACAAATGATATTAAATAAGATTAATTTTAGTAAAATAAATATTAATTTTAGTAAATGCATTTATTTATTAAATATTATTTTATTAAAATTAATATTTAGTAAAAATAATATTAAGAATAAAACCATTAGCTTTGCTGCCATCCATTTTACGACTGGTACACAGGACACGAATTATTTCTCCAGTTCTCTTTCATGAATCTGTAAAGCAAAATCAACTTTATAACACAATTAAAAATGCTGGTTGTGGAATAAGTCCTATGGATGGTAACTGACAAATGATGGTAATGACACTGTGCTGAAGAGGCAGATTAAAAATGCATTTGGAATCTGCTTTGTTTCGGCTCCTAGGTTTGTTTCTCAGGCGTTTGCGTGTCATCGTTTGAGAACACTGTCCTGTTCAGTTGTTTTTGAAAAAGTTCTCAAATGCGAAAGGAAGGCGCTATGTAGTTTGCCTTCATTCAAGCCTCTCAAGGTTTTCAGATGATTTTAATTGTTGTTGACCAGCTTTTGGGTAGCAGCAAGACGTAAAAAGATGAAGAGTTTTACTCTTGGCTCCCCTTGCAGCAGACGCCCCCTCGGGCAGGACCCATCTGTGCCCGTGGGGCGCCCCCCTCAAGCCCGGGCCAAGTGAATGGAAACTGCTATTCTAATTGTGTCCATCTGTCATAATTCCGTAGTCGAGGGTTTCCTCTCGGTGCACACACCCCTGTGTCACTCTCCTCATCAGATATTTTGCTTGTTCACCCCTTAGAGGGTTGGGATATTACTGCTTTGATATGGACATATTTTCACATACGTTTAAAACTTCACTATCTGGCATTTCGGGGAAAATTGTGTTGACCAGAGTTCATTAATGTTGCTCCAGCTGGTCTCCCTTTCCTTCAGCATTGGTTGCTTTGTTTACATAAGCCCTGTGAGGTGGAATTTTTGTTTTTGTTTCCCCTTTCCAGATACATCATGTCAGTAGGTAACTATCCAGTAACATTAAACAAACCCTAGAGTCGTCCAGCGAAAGTATTTTTGTAAGCTTACCCCCATTGGGGTCCAACCCCATTGGATCCGGGTTTTAGATTCTGAGCTGAGGGATATCAGAAATACAGTGGAGGGTGAGGAGTTGCATGCTGTTGTTTATTAACACACGAAAGCTACGACAGACCAGCCAGGGACGTTCCCGTCCACTCCATTCCAGTAGGCAGTGTTTCCAGGGAAAAACAGGCTATTTCCTGTGTCATTCTGCAAAACAGTTGGAAAGCCCAGATTGTCTGTATTCTTTGTGCTCAGGGATGGTCTGATTCAGAGAGCTGTCCGTTTAATTTTCACCACCAGGACTTGTGCCTTGTCTTTTTTGTGCTTCTAATTATGAACCAAGGTCTGAGAGATTATCAGTGTTACTGTAGGAAAACCTTTTTCTCTACTGTTACAGCCATTTATGTATTAAATACCCTGGTGGCTTATGATCTAGTGAGTTGTAGGGTCAGAGTCTGATGGCAAAATAACCTGAATTGCTATGCTTTCTTTTTAACCAGTGTTACTCCTCTCATCCCCTGTTCAGCCCTCTTTACCTCTCCTCCTTTTGCTCGTTTTTAGTTTCTTGAGTTTGTCTCCACCTTAATCACCACACAGTCTTCCTCTTTGAAATGGTAAATTAAAATGCCTCTCAAAATATCAAACTCAACAGAACTTCCCTCCCTCCCTCTCTCTTTTAAATTAAAGGTGGTTTTATTTCCTTGGTGTTTTTTAATTGTGTATCAGATTTTCATTTTTTTCCCTTTAATGAATGTAACACTTTTGAAATGAGGACTTTTTAAAATAAATATTCTTTTAATGAAAATAATAATCAAATAGCACTGAGCTCTCTTCATCCCCTTAATGCTGTCTGTATTGAGGCAGGCAGGAAGAATTATGTAGGATCAGGAACCTGCATTTTAATCATGGGCCGCCTCTTCCTCACACTGGTGCAACTGCAAAGAGCAAGTCTGTGCCAAATATCTGTTGTCACTGTCCCTGTTGCACGGAGTGCTTTATATAGAGCTTGGGTCACTTCTGCTTTCTCAGGGACCATTTCCAGTGCTTCTCACTCCTTTGTGAGTTCCATACTTCTATCTTGTATTATTTTTCTTCTCCCTGAGGGATTGCCTTTTAACATTTTATTACCAGGTCTGATGGTGGTGAATTCTTTCAGGTTTTATGTCTGAAGTCATCTTTTTGTTTCACCTTTCCTTTTTTTTTTAAGACATGTTTTCTTTGTGTATAGAATTTTAGGGGTTGACAATTTTTTTTTAAAGACTTTCTTTCTTTCTTTATTTGACAGAGAGAGAGAGAGAGAGATCACAAGTAGGCAGAGAGGCAGGCAGAGAGAAGGAAGCAGACTCCCTGCTGAGCAGAGAGCCTTGATCCCAGGACCCTGAGATCATGACCTGAGCAGAAGGCAGAGGCTTTAACCCACTGAGCCCCCCAGGCGCCCTGTTTGCTTTTTGTTTTTTGTTTTTACCTTTTAGTACTTTCTCCAGACTTTTTCCCCTGATTTTAGGCACATGAATGCATGAACAAAAGTATGTGTACACAGATGAATTAAGAAAATTAGAAAGTGCTATACATAGCGTTTTATTTTTTGCTTATTTAAGTGAATTGTGTATAAGAAGCATTGTAAAATATCTGTTGACAAGCAGAAGCTCAAAATTATGTGTACTAATTCCCCATCCTTTATATTTTTTTTGAGACAATGCCTTTTTGGCTTTGGGTTATAGATTATAGATCCTTGAGTCCAGAACCTCTAGTTATTTTATTGTTATGCACATATGTGTCTTTAATAAAGAACAAGTGCTGTAATGCTTCAGTCTAAAGGAAAACTTTTTTTTTTTTTAAAGATTTTATTTATTTGACACAGAGAGAGAGATCGCAAGTAGGCAGAGAGGAAGGCAGAGAGAGAGGAGGAAGCAGGCTCCCCGCAGAGCAGAGAGCCCGATGCGGGCCTCGATCCCAGGATCCTGAGACCATGACCTGAGCCGAAGGCAGAGGCTTTAACCCACTGAGCCACCCAGGCGCCCTAAAGGAAAACTTTTTAGACTGTTTCCACGGTCACCATGAAATGCTATCCTCAACTGCCAAATTAGCATTTGCTAATTTTAGAAAACATTTTAAAATTTTAATGGAATACATGTTCATTGTTGAAAATTTAGAAAATAGAGAAAAAAGTAAAGAAGGCAATAAAAATTTCATGTAACCCCACCATCTAGAATTGATCACTACTAAAATTTTCTTGCAGACTTTTTTCTGTGCATATTATGCCTTTGTTTACTTACTTAACAAAATTAAGGATCAGTTGAATATATAGCTTTGTGGGTTTTTATACTTTTTATTCATCAAGATAGTATCTGTTGAGTGCTTATGAACAATATGTCAGGCGGTCTTCCATGCTTTTTATATTTTGTTCTTATTTTTATTTATTATTTATTATTGCTAATAGCTATGATTAAATACATATATTATTATTTCTGTTGTATACGTAAGGAAAATTTGGCTTTTCTTTTATAGTCAAGGCAAATAAGTGGCAGAGCCTGGCTATAAATCTAGGATATCAGAGTTCAGAGTCTATACTTAAATAATACATTCTGTTGTATCACATCATTAAACACTTTTCTGCAACGGACTTTAAGGGTACATTATGCTGTTGTATTATATAGAGAAATAATTTGCTTATTGTTATGCTAGTATGTTGTTTCAAGGTGTTGATCAGATGAGCATTTTTATATAAAACCATTGTGAATATCTCTGATTATTTCTTCAAAATTACTTCCTTGGAACAGAATTACTGTGTCAAGGTGCATTACATTTTAAATGTTTTTGAAACACATTGCTAAGCTGCCCTTCAACAAGGTTGATCAGTTTGTACCCTCTTAGCAGTGTCAAGAGCAGTCCCTTGCCCCCTCAGCAAGACTGAATATCGTGTTATAAAATCTTTAATAAATTGATGAGTGAGATATTATTTTTAAATTTTAATTTTTTATTTTTGAGCCTCTTAGGATGTTTACTGGACACCTGGATTTCTTTTTCTTCTGTAAATTATTTTCCATGTGTTTGTTTCCTGTTACATTTCTTACAGCTGTGCTTTCATCTGTTCCTTCAGTGCTGATCTTCACAAAGAAGGCAGGTGGTGCATACCAACTGCCTTCACTTCTTTACATGGAGTTTTCTCTCCTACTTCCTCGGTTTGATAACAAAACAATCAAGTACAAGAAACGGAATTAAAGTGCAACTCTAAACTCAAACACAGTAAAATTTTGTATTGAGTTTATTTATACCCCTAATTTTCTGTCAGATTTATTGCTTTGAAAATGATTTACCTAATTTTTGAGACATACAGTAACTTTTTCTTAGACCTAATCTTCTTAAACTTTTCAGTGTCATAGTATAATCACTTATTTCCAATGAGGTCCATGCCCCCGTCCTCGGTTTTGTTGTTGTTGTTGTTTTGGGGTGTGTGTGCATGTGAGAGAGAGCGAGAGAGAGAGAGAGAGAGAGAGAGAGAGAGAGAGAGAGAGAAAGCAAGGAAGAGAGAGGGAGAGGGAGACAACTATATAGATCCTTTTCCTCTTATTTTTTCATTCTGTATTATAAGAATGTTTCTCTCTCAAATTAGCTTCTTAAGCTCATTTTTATATTCAGTCAGTGAACTGATTTTTTAAAATGACTCTATAGAAATTATTCCTAAATTCATACCCTTGTCTTGGTACATGTAGAACCTATTCACTTATATCACATATGTCTTATTTTCATCTCAAATTCAACATAAATTGAATTCCTCTTTTCATTTTTTTCCTTACTTTCCCTTGATCTGAACAACCTGTTTTTTTCTGTATTGACCCTATTTTTCATTACTTTAGATGTAAAACTTTCTAGTCATCCTCTCTTCTTTCATTTGCTTTACCTATATAATATCTTACTATATTGGATATTTCTTTCTTTGTAATGTTCCTCAGATTCTTCTTTACTGTCCATTCTTTGAGCTATCTCTCAGGACCAAGTCTTTCTCTTATTGTTCTGTAGTTTGTGTGTGGCTTCTTTCAGATGATCTTTCCCAGTTTATCCATACCTTGTTCCAAGATTGTTCTTCTACAGTTACCACTTTGTATAGTCTTTGTGAACAACAGTGTATAGTTTCTCTCCATTTTTTTTCACCAGTCAGAGCTCAATGTCTTATTGACTTCGAATACCTATGTTATTTAATTGCATATTCAGTTGTCTGCTTCAGTTAGGAAGATTACATTGTCCATACTGGTTTCCTTCCCCAGCCTCCCTCCACATCTTAGTCGAAATAATAATTACTATAACTACAATGTATTAAGGCCATGTAATACAGTAATTACTGTGTAAACCCTTTCCCATACATTTTTGCTAATATTACAACCAGCATGGTAGTTATAGTAGACCTTCTTTATCTAAATTAAGAATTCTTTCAGGAATTTATAGTTGAAGAAACTTAAGGTTTCATAGAAAATGGAATTAAGGGGTGCCTAGGTGGCTCAGTCAGTTAAGCATCCGACTCTTGATTTTGACTCAGGTCCTGATCTCAGGGTTGTGGGTCTAGTCCCCTGTAAGGCTCCCCAGCTGGCTCAGTGGGGAGTGGGCTTGTCCCTCTCCCTCCCTCTCTGCCCCTTCCCCCAACTTGTGCTGCGCACTCTCAAATAAATTAATAAATCTCAAAAAATAAAGAAAATGGGATTTAGAAAACTCTGGTCTAAGATAAGTGAATGAAAGCATCTAAATAAACATTTGCCAAAATAAAGCAATAAAAATGTGTTCTAAAGACTATCAATTATACATCTTAAATTTTTGCTGTAATAGATACAGTACCATTCATTTACATTCAGCATTTTGCATGTTATGTACTTTTCAGTAGAATACCGTTTGCTAACTCCTGTCCAGCGTTAGGAAAATGCTTGTGAATTTGTTTTATCCTCTTGGTGGTTATATGCATTTAAATGGCATTTCCCACCCCCCAGGACTTTTTCCAAGTATTCATTGCTTTTCCAGTTTTTGTAGATCTGGCTTGGTTTACCACCAAGGCCTGAGACCCTGCAGCTCAAGTCATCAGTCTCCTTTATTCCTCATTCACTTTCAGTGTGCTCACAGAGTTGGTGGGTGGATCTGGATTTACTCTACCTTAGATGTCCTTCTCTCTTCCCTGGGCTATTTTGTAGAAATATGCACTCCTAGTCTACCATCTGCTTTCTAGCTCTTTTCTTTTTCTATCTTTCAGTCATTGCTTTTTCTATTTCTCTACATCACACAGATTTAAAAGTATCCCTAAAACAACTAATGTTCCTTTGTAATTTTTTTAATTTCATTCATTGATTGTTTTAGGAGCGTGTTGTTTAATTTCACATATTTTTTAATTTTCTGGTTTTCTTTTTATCACTGATTTCTATTTTCATTGCATGTGATCAGAAAAGTTACTTTGTATGATTTCAATCTTTTAAAATTTATCCAATTTAAAGTCTTAAAACAAAACAACAACAACAACTACAACAAAAACCCAAAACAACATACAGATGGGAAATGGCATTGGAGACTTTCAGTAGATCATCAATAAGTGAAAGCTTTGGGACTGAAATTTAGCTCTAGGCAACTCTGGGACCCAGATCCTTTTCTTACAACCATACTTCTTTCATGTCTTTACCCTGCCCAAAATAGTATTTTTCTCAACATTTTTTTACCTTTTACTTCAAGGTTAAACTTAGTGTCCTGTTCATCATTGAAACCATTCAACTGTCACCGTTGGAGCCCAGCCAAATGCTCGGCCTCTATACACTTGAATGTAACAGCCTGTAGCACATGGATTTATGTTTACTTGTCATCATGTCACAAGTATTGAGTGAATTTCCATAGGTTATGGTTAAGTCATTAAAAGCAGGGACCACAGTTATATTTCTGGTGTCTACTATAGCAACATGCTGGTACGAGACTTTCGATAAGCACTCAAGCTCATGTATGAAGGGGTTGTTGCCACTTCTAAGATTCAGTCTTTTGGTGGCAAATTTCCTTATGACTTAAGTTTTTAATGTTTGTTCTGTTACTCTTCCTGAAGGTAATTTTCAATAATCTCTAGTCTTTGTGAGGGTCATGTTTCCATTTCTTTTTGTTTGTTTATTTTTATAACATCGTACACTATAGCTGATGACTTTCTTGGCTCATTTGCAAAAACACCATGACTTCATTGTGAATCCATCTATTCTCAGTTTTTTCTTTGCTCTGGTTCCACTTGACCTTCACAGAGGCAGTAGCCCTCCCCTGTTAATATCAACTTATTTTGTTCATGCCTTTCTTAACACACTTACTATAATATTTCACACTACCGTCTCTCCAGTTCCTGCAACATAACACACATACCCCTGTACTACTGCAAATATTTATATATGTGTGTGTGCGTGCGCGTGTGTGTATGGGTGTGTGGATGTGGATGTGTGATATTCTGAAACAGGAATCATACTTTATTCAAATTTGTATCCCAGTGACTCTCACTGTTCTTGGAGTACAGTCAGGATCGACTCACTCCTGCTAAATTACAGACTGAATGAATCAATCAAATCAATGAAGCAAGCATATTATTTTCTCTACTTATATTTTTCTAGCACTTTTGCTATCCTCCTTCTGATAGAGTACTTAGAAATGTCCCTCTAATTGTATTTGTTTCATTGCATTTTATCTAAATTAGCCTGTACAAGGATGTGTATTTTCAGAAATTTCTTTGACCTTGCTTGTACTTCCTTTATTCTTGTCCATTAAGACAATCATCACTCTCATTTTCTTTTACCTCTGATTACTCTGTCTATTGACAATGTAAAAACCTGTATTTTGCTTTTACTCTTATTTCCTCCCCATTAAATGCTAGCCCTCTACATATTGGCTTCTAAAGAAAACCTGTTTTAGAAGTTTCTGTCCTCTACTCAGTAGTCCTCTTGCTCATCCTTAACTTTTGTCTTTTCTTAAAATGTCTACCTTCTCAAATGCTCTTGCCCGATTAAAATCACCTTACCGTCTTTTCATTTTATAAAAGCATAACAGTGACATTCCTTTTGAGAGTTTGAGCCTTTCAGCTTTGCTTCCCACCCCTCCCCGAAGCCCAACTGTGTTCATCGTTCAAATTCTATAATTCAACTTTAATTTGGCTTTTCAAAATACGAAGTATATTTTAAATTAAAGAGTTGAAAGATAAAGAATTTCTACCGGTTAATCAGGCACTTGAACTGCCATTGATGTTTCTTAGAGAAATGCCATGCATTTACAGCAGTCCTTGGTCACTCAGAAACATTGAGGAACTGTTGCAGTTAAAGCATGTTTTGAGCATATATTGCTTCATAGCATTCCATTCAATTTTATGTAAAGGTTAGGAAGAAATAAAGTCATAATTTTGGCCGCGAAAGTAGTTTAAAATCAACTTATAACACAACATCCCCACTCCCAACACAACCCTACACAACAAAATGACTTTTATAAAGCAACACAAGGAAATATTACATTATGTTACCCAAATTATGTGTACACAGATGCAAAGATAGAAAGTTAAAAAATGCTACAAGATTAAGTAACATTTAATCAGGAAAGATGTTTTCTAGACAGTCTCCGAGAAAAAAATATTTAAATGACAACTGGCCAAGAGAAGATGTCATGGAGAAGAGATTGGCAAAAATAGAATGATGGAAAGGGATCCAATAATTAGGATATTTGCCTCTTTTGAGTCTTATCAATAGCAGTGTATAAAAAAAATATTATCCTAAAAGTGGACATTTAACTTTTGTCCCATCCAGAGAATAAACTACACATAAAAGGAATTCTTTCTTTTCCTTTATTTTCCAAAATGGTTTAATAAGATTAGCAGTACATAATTATTGCTCTGGGCTCAGATGTAAGACCCACAAAGTTGGCAATCTATTCGCTTAGGGAAACCTTATGCCTCAAGAAATAATAAACAATTATCTGGTAACATGTAACTTTAGGTGATGGTATAAAACATATGGTGTAGAAGGTTCACAGGGTAGAAAAGATTACTAGACTTGGATCAACAGATTAATGCTCAAAGAGAAGTTAACATTTGAGCTGGGCTTTTAGGAGAAAGCTTTTGAGAGGACAGAGAAGGGATATATCGGCAAATATTTCGTAGAAGATACAAAGGCAGGAATGTGAACAGTCTTTTCAGGGTATGTCTTCCCTTACAGTTCTTAGTTATGTGAGGATGTTGTTGGACAAAAAGGAAAATGTAGTTGAGTTGATACTAGCTGATGGTAATATGATAATTAGGCTAGGTAAATAAATGGCGACATAGCAATGTTTATAACAGTATTTTCAATATTGCTAAGATGACATATGTCCTTATATTCACCTGTAGATTCAAAGAAATAACAATTAAAAGCCCAGCGGGCATTTTTTAAAAAGAAATAGATTAGCTCGTTCTAAAATGCACATGGAAATGCAAGGGACATAGAATAAAAATTCTGAAAAAGAATAAAGTTAGAGGACTGACCTTACCTGATTTTACAAGATTTACTGTGCACCCTCACTAACCAAGACTGTGTGATATTGGCATAAAAGTAAAAATACATGGAATAGAATAGAAAGTAAGGAATAGATTGAAACATATATGGTCAGTTGACTTTCAATAGAAGTGCCGTGATGTACTAAATGTAGCACTAAAAGTGCTAAGGTGCTAAGTGCTAAAATGTACAGTCTTTTCAACAAATAGAGAAAGAATTAGCTCTCCATGTGAGGAAAAAAAAACTTGAGCCACAAATGTTACCACACCATAATTAGCCAACTTTGATTAATTAATTAAAATCAATCATAGGTCTAGACTTTAGAGTTCAAACTATGAAACCTCTAAAAGAATGCATAGGCGAAAATCTTTGTATCATCATGTTAAACAAAGGTCTCCGAGACAGTTCACAAAAGCTTGGAGGATCAAAGAAAAAACTGGCAAATTGAATTTCATTAAAAATCACAACTTTTTTTTTTTACCTTGTGAGACACAGTTACAAAATGAAAAGAGAAGCAATGGGCAAGGAGAAAATATTTGCAAAACATACAGAATATGAGAAACATTTACAAGGGAATAACAGCTTCCCAATTTTAAAAATTATGGACAAAAGATTTGACAGCCATTTCACAGAGAGGGATATATGAATGGCCAATAGCATAAGAAAATATGTTTAAAATCATTAGTCATCAGTGAATGCAAATTAAAACTGCATTGAAATACCACTGCATACCTACTAGAATGCTAACAGTAAGAACACTGATGATATAAAATGTTGGCACGGATGTTGATAGATCTAACATTCATACATGACTGGTGGGAATATGGAATTTTACTGCCACTTAAGACAACAGTGTGGCAGTTCTTTTAAAATTAAATGGATTTTTAACCTTTCAAATCAGCAGTTACGCTCTTTGGTATTTTCCAAGCATATATTTATGTAAAAGCTTGTTTGTGAATGGCACCTTTATTTCTAGTAGACAATATCAAGAAACAGCTCAAATGCCTCTCCGGTGCTTTACTCCATATCTACTGGATGAGAATCTTGGAGGAGTTGCAACTCCCAGGATCTATAATTTTCCAAGTTGCTCCGTTTTATTCTATTGCAGTTAGGCAGCTTGGGAACTCTGCTCTAGACTATCCTATCCAGTAAGATAGGGCCACTACTGGTTTTTATCATGCTTTTGTGCCAATTCAAAAAATACACCTCTTACAGAAGTGCCACCTTAGGGCGCCTGGGTGGCTCAGTGGGTTAAGCCTCTGCCTTCGGCTTAGGTCATGATCTCAGGGTCCTGTGATCAAGGCCCACATCGGGATCTCTGCTCAGCAGGGAGCCTGCTTCCTCCTCTTGCTCTGCCTGCCTCTCTGCCTACTTGTGATCTCTCTCTCTGTCAAATAAATAAATAAAATCTTTAAGAAAAAAAAATGAAGTGCCACCTTATGGATGCATGGCTTGCTGGTCAGAATGAGGGCGAATTTCAACTCTTCCAACTCCCTCAAGTGGGAGCCCTAGTTCACTTTTATGTGTCCATTACATAAAAGAAAAGGTAAAACAAATAACACAAAACTATGACTCACCACCTCATCATGTGGAAAGTTAATCTGGCAGAGTGTTTAAGCTAGGTGAGTCTGGAGTTGGCTGAAGGACTTGATTTGGTTTTTTTTTTTTTTTTTTTCTTTTAAGACAGTGTATGATCTTACCACCACAATGCCTCCTTAGACCTAGCAGAAAAGTAGAAAGAGGCTATATTGGCAAAAATTATGACAGACGGTTAAGATGGTTAAGAAGCTCCAGGCAAACTCAATGTTCTCCCTACTTTGTGCAAGGAAGAGAAGGAATGAGAGTAGGGGGAGATGGAGCAGATGCACCCATCTTTCCACTTAAGGGAGTAGAGAACAAGCTAGAGAAAACTCAAGAGGAGCAAGCTTTTCCAAAGTCCTAAGAAGAATGATTAGCAAAAGACAAAAGTGAGGGCACCTGGGTGGCTCAGTCGGTTCAGCATCTGCCTTCGGATCAGGTCATGATCTCAGGGTCCTGGGATCAAGTCCTGCGTTAGGTTCTCTGATCCATGGGGAGTCTGCTTCTCCCTTTGCCCCTCCCTGTGGTTCTCTCAATCTGTTTCTGTCTCTCTCAAATAAGTAAATAAAATCTTAACAAAGAAAAAAAGAAAGAAAAAACTGATCCTGGACCTGCTCTTTGGAAGAACAGAGTTGTGTCCCTCAACCACATAGATCAAATGGGAAAAAGGGAAACATATGCTGTTTATGAATTTTTAATTCACTGTAATATTTAATCCATTTATTAATATTTAAGGAGCCCACCCTCTAGCCCAATTGCCAACCAAAGATTCTTAGACTTGAGCACCATTCCTATTTCTTATGGGTACAGTACTTCAGTCTTGTGCATGGTGAAGGGTGGAGGCAGATGGGGACAAATGATAAAAAGTTAAATATCAAGAAGGATAATGTGGGACAAAAATGTCAGAATTAGTTTAAGACCCAATGCTGAAGACTCTTGATAGCTACACTAAGTGATTTAGAAATATATTTTATGGGAATGACAAAGCTGGTGGTGTTTTGGATAAAGTTGTTCTTTAAGATGAATTTTTAACATTTTTATTGATATAATTCACATACCATACAGTTCACTTATTTAATTATAGAATTCAGTGGTTTCCAGAATATTCAAGACTTGTGTAGCCAATTAATTTTAGCACAGTTTGATCACTCCAGAAAGAAGCCCCATATCCATTTGCAGTCATTTTCCTTTTCTCCCAACTCCTCCCTCTTCCCCTGGCTTTAGGCACTAATCTACTTTCTGTCTGTAGAGATTTGCTTTTTCTGGACATTTCGTATATATGGAATCATACAATATATATTGATCTTTTGTGACTGGCTTTTTTTTCATTAGCGTAATGCTTTCAAGTTTCATCCATGTTGTAGCATGTATCACATTTCCTTCCTTTTTATTTCCAAATAATATTCAGTTGAATGGATATACCACGTTTTGTTTACTCTAACATCAGTTGATGGATATTTGGGTTGTTTCTACTTTTTTGCTATTATTAATAATGCTGCTCATATACAAATTTTCGTGTGGACATGTTTTAATTTTTCTTGGTATATACCTAACAGTGGCGTTTCTGGGTCATGTGGTAACTTTATGTTTAACCTTTTGAGGAACTGCTGGATGGCTTTCCAAAGTAGCTGCACCATGATATATTGCCTCTGGTAATGTATGAGGGTTACAATTTCTCCACATCCTCACAAACACTTGTTATTATCTGTCTTTTGATCATAATCATCTCTGAGTGGGTGTGAAGAGGCATCTTATTTTAGTTTTGATTGGCATTTCCCTGATGGCTGTTGATGTTGAGCATCTTTTCCATGTGCTTCTTGGCCATTTGGGTATCTTTGGTGAAATGCCTGTTCAGATCCTTTGCCCACTTTCTTTCTCTTAAGGTATAATTGACATAAAACATTACATTAGTTTCAGGTGTACAACATAATGATTTGTATACATTGTGAAATGATCACCACGCTAAGTCTAATTAACATTCATCACCATACATAGTTACAATTTTTTTCTTTTTTTTTCTTGCGATGAGGACTTTTAAGACATACTCACAAAGCATCTTTCAAATATGCAATATAGTATTATTAACTATAGTCACCATGCTGTAGATTATATCCCCATGACTGAGTTATTTTGTAGCTGGAGCTTTGTACCTTTTGACCCCCTTCATTCATTCTATCCACGCCCCACCCCCTACCCTCTGGCAACCACCAGTCTGTTCTCTGTATCTATGAGCCTCATTTTCAGTTTATTTGTTTGTTTTGGTTTTTAGATTCTACATATAAGTGAGATCCTACATTATCTTTCTTTGACTTAGTTTTAAAGTGGATGTTTGTCTTTTTTGTAATTAGGTTGTAACTGTCTTTATAATGCTATAGATACAAGCCCCATATCAGATATATGATATATAAATGTTTTCTCCCAATCTGTGAGTTATTGCATATTAAAACAATGATGAGATACCATTACACCTATTAGAATGACCAAAATCCAAAACATTAACACCACCAAATGCTGGTGAAGATATGAAGTAAAAGGAGCTCTTGTTCATGACTTTGTGCTGTTATCATTTCAAGCTTTTTACAAATTGCAAATGGCTTAACTGTCTTCCTGATTTTAATCTTTCCCTTCTTTAGTCTCTTCTCATCCTCACCCCTAATGGAGGAACATAATAGCAGTTTTCAAATATATGAAGGGCTATCATGGAGCTAGGAATTGACTCACTCTGTGTAACTCTAGTAGTAGAAAAACTATACTCCTTTCTTCTAAATTATATTATGGATAATATAATTCAGTCCTTCAAGACTGAATCCATTTAGTAAAGAAATTCAACTCGTTTTATATTTTCCTTTTGGCCTCAGAGGGTATAAACCAAGGCAAATAAAAATCATTTCTTCAAACCTTCTTTACCTTGCTATGCACACTCAAGTTTTGATCTTCATTATGTTCTCTCCTATCCTACCTAGAACAGACTGATACTCTAGGGCTAATCTCCTATCCTTTCTCTAAAAAAAAAAAAAAAAAAAAATCATCCCATTACCTCACCTGTCACTGTTGCTGCTAGCATCATCTCAGTTATCCATATTATACTTAATTTACAGCTTACTTAACCAACTTCTAGTTAACAACCTTTGCAGGTAGATAGGGACGTGCTAATGATTGTCTGTCGTGCACAAGCAATACCAGACTAGCAGCTTTCATTTTCTGCAGCCGCACACACCATTTTTACATCTTCTTAAAGTGCAGAGATAAATACATTCCTTAACATGATGCAAAGCCAGAGTAATTTTGTAACATTTTATTTTAATTTATTTTTTGTAACTTTGTAACACTTTAATATAGGCGGAGTTGTATGTATTAAAAGTTATGCTTTGTGACCAAGGCTTTGGAGATAACTAAGAACCTTGGAAATCATGTTTTAAGCTGACATTCTATAAAACATAATTATCATTAATGTAAAAGTTTGTCAGAATTATGGTTCAGTTCAGTTAAACACACTTTAATTTTCTTAATGCTTCTTAAGCTTTATGTAAGGGTACTGTTAATCTGATCAGTATCCATATCAGAATATTAGGAAGTTCAGATTAACTAGTCTGTTCATTTGGAAAATACAAACCATACCTTTACAAAATCATGGAGGAAACATAGGTATGTATCTTAAACCAAAATTATTAAATTAGTCTTATTTGTCTAAAGATTCACTTTTATTATGTGAACTTGAATTTCTTTAAAAATATTTCTGAGCTTCTAGCAGAATCTCTAAGAAGAATTTTTTTCTTAAATGTCTAGCATATTTGCACTTTTTATTAGATACTAGAATATAAGATTTATGAGAGTGCTTGCTATTTTCTGTGAACCAGATTATCACTCCTTTAACTTCCAAGACTTTATAATTTAGCTTATTAATACCCTTCTATGTTAGGGACATACTTCATGCATACACAGGGAGAGGTAACAACTTTTCTCAGTTACAGCAACACAGAGAATTTGTCTCTCCCGTTCTGCAACCTCGGAAATAGCGTTAAGTAATCAAAGAAACACAAAAACTCACCAGTAGAGATTTCAAAGGGCTATTTTCCTTTCTGGTGTTCAGGAAATTGTTTATGAAATAGTTGAAGCCCACAGATAGACAAAAAACAAATTAAAGGATAGTAACTCAATTTTTTTTTATCATCTCTCACATGAGAGATAATAGATCCCTATAATCCCAGTAGCCGTCTTGAATGGTCAGAATATAAAATTTCACTCCTACTCATTGCTGCTACCCGTGGGGAATAATTTTTCGTTGTTGTTGTTTAGAGCAAACTCAATCCAGAACCAAAATGGCCAAAGCCAGAAAAAACTTCAAAAGTTCTACATTAGGAAAAAACCATGTTAACAAAGACAGCGCTCTGTTGCTGCTTTAGAATCAGTCTGGGGACCAACCAGTTATGCCAGGGCTTAACCAGCCCACGACGTGTATTTCTGTGGAAAGAGTTGCACTGGCTTTGTGAATTCACTCTGGCATCTTGGTTAGAAGCTCCAAAGCCATCTTAGGCTACTGTTCGGAGAGTTAAAAAAATGACTTTCATACCTATAAAATGAACACGGATTAGACTTTACTTAACTCACTAATTAATGAGAGAACCAGTGAGATGTGGTAAATGTGATTCAAAGGACATTTTAGAAGTACGTAGTTAAAGGCAAGTTAATAAAGTAGTATTAGGATAACATTACTAAGTTAGATATAAAACTAGTTAATATTCTACAGGGAAATAAACCATGGCCTATGGGATTATCTTTTCTAACAGAAGGAAAGTATATGAATTTGTTCAGGGCAGGAAAATCTGCAAATTAACATGCAACTTAAGTATATCCAGGATTTTAATCAAGTTTAAACAGTGGATCAATGAAAGTACATTCCCCCAAATTATCCTTAGGTGGACCTGTTAAATAATGCACCTAAATCATATTGAAAAGAGAGGTTGCTCTTCTTTTTATTCTTATTTTCGAGCTTTACCACATGGCAACAACATAGGATATTGCCAGCACTTGTCCGAAGTTGCTGTAGTGGCACAAGGTTTACTGATGGGAAACGTCAATATGATAAAGATGGCAGTGTTCCCCAAACTCTTCTAAAAATCAGTATGATTTGATTAAAACCTCAACGAGTGTTTTTATAGAACTTGGCAAGTAAGTCTAAAACTAATTATGCAGAGAAAAAAGCTCAAGAATAGCTCAGAAAAATTTTAGGACAATGAACAAGGTGGAGGGAATTATCCTATGAAATTTGTCAAAACTAATTAGGAAGCGATAGAGTGTGCAGAGATAGACAAGTGGAAACTAATAGAAAACCCAAGACATGTTGATGCACATTTGAAACCCTGACAGATGCAGCACTACAAATCAGTGGAGGAGAAGTGAACTCTTAGTAAAAGTGTTATTAAGGTATTGTTTATAACACTTGGAAAACACAAAAATAGATTGCTAACACATATTATAATAAAAAATAATTTCTGGGCAACTATCGTAACTAAGTGCAGAATGGCAAAATGTTAAAACTTTTAGAAAATACAGAATGCTGCTATAATCTTGGGGCAGAAAGGGGTTCCTGAAAAAAACACAGAACTACTTGATACAAAGCTGAAATTACAAATGTGATTATATTTTAAAAAATTGTTTCCCTCAAAGTCATCATTTTTCGAAGAAATAAGGTATTTGAAACACATTCAATTGAGAAGGTGTTCGGATACAGGATGTGTAAGGATATCTTCAATAAATCAGTAAGAAGAAAGACAACCAACCCAACAACATCAACAAAAATGGATAAAAGACATGGTCTTACAGTTTGCAGAAGTGGACAAATGACTGAGAAAGATATGAATAAACGTTCAACCAAACTAGTAATCAGGCAAATGAAGCTAAAATCACAGTGTGATGTCTTTTTACACTTACAAGATCACCAGTATTTAAAGGGTCAGAATATACCAAGCATTGGTGAGAATGTGGGAAGTCAGAACCTTTCACACAGCGCAGTTGAGAATATGCATTGGCATAAGCATTTTGAAGTACAATTTGTCTGTTTAAGTTGAAAAAGCATATGTTCCTTGATTCAGGAGTTCTTCTAGGTATCTATGATGTAGAAATTCACACATGTGCGTAAGGAGACACATTTGAGTATTCATAATGGCTAAAATGGAAAACAATACAGTTGTCCCTCTGCAAATAATGGATGAATGTATTTTGATATATTCACAAGAGATGTATATACCTGGTCATTAAAATGAATTAGTAGAATGGTATAACTGTGGATAAAAATCTCATACATAATGTTGAGTGAAGCAAACTAAATTATGGAATGAGAGGCATACTTCATAATGTTTGAAAACTGCAGGTGTACACATGTTGTGCACATTCATGTATACATATTATTTCTACTTCAAAACATCCATAGGGGGCGCCTGGGTGGCTCAGTGGGTTAAAGCCTCTGCTTTCGGCTCAGGTCATGATCCCAGGGTCCTGGGATCGAGGCCCGCATCGGGCTCTCTGCTCAGCAGGGAGCCTGTTTCCTCCTCTCTCCTCTCTGTCTGCCTCTCTGCCTACTTGTAATCTCTCTCTCTCTGTCAAATAAATAAATAAAATCTTAAAAAAAAAACCATCCATAGGAAGACTGAGCATCAAAATTAGTATGCTGGTTACCACTATGGAAGCAGTGAAGGGACTAGAATTAGAGATGAACAATAAAGGGGCTTCAGCTTTTCTGGAATACATTCCTTTAGAAAAAAAATCCGACTCAAATATTGCACAGTGCTGAGATTTGATAAAGTTGGGTGTTTGGTACTTGGGTGTTTATTACCTAATTCCCTCTGCATTTCTCCATGATTGAAATATTCCAGAAAAAAAAAGTACTTCCTTTTGAGGAATAAAAAAATGGTATGTAAAAAAATGTGTATAAATTTAAAAGTGTTATACATTAAACAACACTACTACCGTGTATTGCTCCTAAACATAAATATATGCCTTTATATGCATGCGTGTGCACATATAGACATACATACAGTTAGGAGCATTATCTATGTCAAGCGTACAGCTTGAATAGGAAGGACTCCCTGCAATTCCTGATGATGTTTTTCCTTGAAGAGGAGAGGTGGAAAGCAGAACGAGAGATGAGGCCCACAGCATATTTCAGCTAGCTCTGTTATTTTTTATGTAATTCATTAAGGATAAGAACTGGTATAAGTATGTCAGACGTTAGCAGTTATCAATTCGTTGTGATAGGAATATGAAAATTGTGTAAACTGAATCTCTCCATTTTAGTATTGCTTCTCAAAACAATCTATTTTTCAAAGCAGTCTTTTAAAAACATTAAGCATTTGACCAAGATTGGGAGCTTGTGGATAAAAGACAAATTTCAGGTCAATAAGAGTATCATAAAAATCAAGTATTTTGTCAACTCATGTATTGAAAATGGTAATGTACTATCGGAAAAGTTAATTGTGGGTAATTTTTCTCCTCTTTCCAAAGAATACAAGTCAATGACCAGATTGTGGAAGTGGATGGAATCAGCTTGGTTGGTGTCACACAGAATTTTGCTGCAACCGTTCTCAGAAACACCAAGGGCAATGTCAGGTAAATATGTGACTTCAGATATGTATAATTTTATTACTTAACATTTTGTTGAATTTTAGTTTTCTACAATTGTACCTGTAGTTGTATGTAATTACAATGAAGATTTTATCTAAATACTTAACACTTGCCTTTAGTTTTTAATGTTTACTTCTTTATTGTAATTATGCAAATGTAATTTAAGACAAAAAATTATGGTACTTTAGAACAACACAAAGATATGAAGTGTACAGTGTGAATCAATATGGTTAATTACTGAGCTATGTTAGTGTGCCTAACTCCATAAAGTTTCTACTTAAGTCCTCAAAAACATGAATTTAGACTCTAAATCCTTTTAATAAAACTAGTTATACAGTAAATTGAAATTGAAATGATTATACATATATCCAGTGGTACATGTTTTTAGATAAACTGGCTACATTATTTGAGGTTAATTCATGCATTTTAAAAATCTGTTTATAGACTTTATAGGACTAATCTTTGGTAAACTGTAACTCTGTCAACTTAATAGGACAGAGGATACATTCTTTTGGACCTTGAATTATATATCCTGTCCTGTGGGTTCTGAAATTGTAGCTTAGAAAACAGGTAAGAAAGTAGTCCTGAGCCAATTAAAATCAAGGTTTGAAATCCATTTTATTTGGTCATAGGGTATTTATTTTTAAATATCATCTTGCTTATGTCTTAATATTTTTCCATCAATCCCACGAAGGCACACATCGGGGATATTATTTTGTATGGGCAATTATTGAAATGCTTTAGTGTTATCATCAGAATGTCACAGCCAATATTTTGAAATATCAGTGTTATTTAATCAGTGTTAATTAATATTGCTGTAAAGAGGGTAACGTGAGGATTTTATTGCAGCGGGTTTTATGTTGCACAAACATGGGTTTAAATTTTAGAATTTAGATATTTTCAGTTGGAAAATACCCTTTAATGCTGAAAGAAATGTTTAAGGAATACAATATCAATGACTTTTATGGGTGCTATATTGATGCTTCAAGACTACCCATAGTCCTGAGAAAAGTATGTGAAATAATTGGAATGAGCATAGGAAAAACCGTCTGATGCTCTCTTAGAGCCGCGTGGGGAGGCTCCCTTAGGAAGTGTGACTGTCTTTCTGCGGATTACTGTCTGTTCTTGGACAGCACTTTCCTCTGTCAGTAGAGAACTTGGTTTTAAAGCTGCCCGTTAGGCTTTGACGTGAATTTTAAAGTGAAATAAGTAAGATATACATTCAACTTGTAAGAACATTTTTCTTTTTTCTTTCTTTTTTTATAAGAACATTTTTCAGTTGCAGGGAAGTTTATAGTTACATGAAATCATAGCCATGCTTTTATTTCAAGCCTCCTACAAATTACAAATGGTTTCTCAGCTATCTCCTGATTTGTCTCTCCCTTTTTCAGTCTGTCCTTCTCATCCTTCCTCCGAATGGAGGAAAATAATAGCAGTTTTCCAATCTAGAAAGGGCTCTCATGGAAAAAGGAATGAACTCATTCTGTGCAACTTTAGTACTGGAAGATTTGAGACCTCTGGGTAGAAGCGTTAATTCCGTATCCATCATGTGCCTCCTCTTCAGACACCTTCCATGGTCCCCCATTCTGTACAGAATCTAAGCTCTTGATCCTGGTATTAAAATCTTTCATCACCCAGTCTTATCACTTACCTCTCCCGGTATTCATGCTTTGGCACAGTCACACTGGTGGAGCCATATTCCTTCAAATGTGACTTGTGAGTTACTGTTTTATTATTGTGCCTTTCTCTCTGTCATTTCTTCTGTTTAAAATACTGTCTTCTGTTTAGAACCTACTTATCTTGAGGAACATATTTCAACTCCTTTATCCTCCAAGAAGTCCTCCTTGACCTCCATATCCCCAAGTGATCTCTCTTCTTCCTGGTAGAGCTCATCATTTGTACTACTTTTTTAACCTTGAGGGTACTGAATATTACTTTCATCTTTCAAAGGCATATATTTATTTCCTCACTCACTTTGCACAAATCTCGATATTGAAATGGGATCTTTAGCCCTCCTTGTCCCCTCAAATTGTTTAACTCAGGGTCTTAACTGAATATAAGGAGAAAGTCTTTTTTCAATTTTAACTTATCGAAAGTATTATTTGAGTCCTCTGAATATATTTTAGGTGGTAGTTCTTCATAAAGCATTAATACAATAACAGGATCCAAAAACTAGACCTGTATTTTTAATGAACATTTTAAACCTAAGAATTTAAAATATGCGTGGTTTTATATTTCTTATTAATTGGTGACTTAGTTATCACATTTAGTGGTTACAGAAATTTACTTTCAAAAAGGGGTATCTGGGCACCTGGGTGGCTCAGTGGATTAAAGCCTCTGCCTTCGGCTCAGGTCATGGTCTCAGGGTCCTGGGATCGAGGCCCGTATCGGGCTCTCTGCTCAGCAGGGAGCCTGCTTCCTCCTCTCTCTCTCTGCCTGCCTCTCTGCCTACTTGTGATTTCTCTCTCTCTCTCTGTCAAATAAATAAGTAAAAAATATTTAAAAAAGAAAAGGGGGGATATCTGAAAAATTAGTAAATTTAGTTTAATGTTTTTCCTAACTACTAAGCTCAGATCTGGGAGGAATGTGTAGATACCGTGAGTCTAAAGATGCAAGTGGGAGAAAGATAGGAAGTTAGAAGTGATGAGAAAAATGAAACTGAGATTTGGTTGGTGATTATTTCTGAAGTATTAGAGGTCAGGATTTTTACTTATTTCCTAGAAATGTATATGAAATTGGTGCCAGCATCTGGATACGCATCGAAATCACACAGTGAAGTTCTGTGACTTCATCTGCACTCACAGAGAATCATTTTCCATCTGACCTCAGTCTGCTTTATTTTATTAAACTTAAATTACAGTACCTGAGTTTATGAATTAATATTACTAACAAAGACTCTATTACTATGACATTTTTAACACACTGGAGAAATTACAAGTATTTTAATGTGATAATTTTCAAGGCTTATGTGTTTTTCAACTCTGCATCATTTACATGAGTTAAGAAGTGGTTCACCTCAAACCTGGTGAGGTTCCTGGGGGATTGAAAGTCTAAGCCTGACTCAAAGTATCAGTAAACAATGACTCTCCTTCATTTTACTGACGTCATTTAAAAACTAAGTACTCAGGAAAAGTACTATGCTAATATCATGTAATTACTTGACATAATTGATTCGGAAAGGACTCATTGGACTCAAGTAGTTCATAGTCAGAAACTGTTGTTACTGGTTTCTCTTTTTAGTTCTTTTGGAAGTACCAATATAAGTCTTTTTTTTCATTTCTTGATTTTTCAGTTTTAGATAAAAATTTAATGATTGCTTGTTATAAAACTTTCACCTATCAGGTTTTTTTTTTTTCAGTTAAAAGCTTTTGCAAGAGTTTATGACACTTACCTTCTATTATATGGCTACAGTTGTCTTAGGTAGTTTTTCTATAAGGTCATTCAAAAATTAAAACCAATAAGTAGTATCTATAATGTTATGGTTATGAAAATATTACTCAGTCTAGAATCAAGTGTGACTGAATTGATAGGAAATGAAAAGTAATTTTATGTCATTCAATCTGTGTCACTTTTCAAGGCATAAAGGTTCTAATGGAACCTGACTTAATTCATTTCTAGCTTTCTTGATTTCCTCTGGGTCATACATGGCTGCCAGGGTGCGTCCATGTCTAAAAATGTATTATTTGGCCCTCAAATATAAGTAGGTATAGTATTTGAATTCAGAATCCTTTCTTTCAGTATTACAAAGATATTTTCCATTGTCTTTTAATATCTATAATTGGTAAAGAGAGATTTAGTATTAATCTGATTTGTAGTCCTTTATGGTTTTCTGTTTTGGATTTTGTTGCCCTCTTTGGTTTTTGAAATTTTTATCGGGCTATAAGTAGATCTGTGTTTGCTTGTTTGTTTTGCTTGGAACTCAATATGAACACTTGAATTTGGGAAATTTTCTATTATTTTGTTATTTTCTTTTTTTATTATTCATTGTCTCGATCTTCTCTTTTCAAACCAGTATTAAATGGGGATTAGATACCTTGGCCATATCCTCTAGCATCTTCTTTTATCTCAGGACTTCCATCTGTTTACATTTTTGTTAATGTATTCTAAGAGTTTTTTCAATTGAATCTTCCATATTACCAATTTATTTACAAGCCATGGCCTTTTTTTCTTTTTTTTTTCAGCTGTTCTGCCCCATTCTTGATTTCCTTTTGTTACTTAAAGTTTTGTCCTCTCTAGTCCAAGCTTGAGAGTTATTCAGCTTCCTACTTGAGATCTTCATGTGGCATTCAAATTTAATTAAATTTCATGTGGCACATCAAATGTAATATTTCCAAATTATTATCCTTTGTTTGTACCATTCTCTGTCTTGTACCCTCATCCACAAAAAGTATCATATGATCTTTACTTGGCTGACTCCCTCTTGTCCAGTCTCAGTTCAAAAATCACTCTTTTGGTGAATGAATTCTTCTTATATTATGGTATTTATGTTGTCCAAACACCAAGTCAGTTTCTATCACATTACCATGTTTTCCACATCCCATCCTCAAAGCAAATGATCCTCTGATGATCCTGTCTTCCCTGTATTGCTTCTCCTGTTCAGTTTTCCACCACATTGACTCCTGACTAATCTTGATGATTAGAGTGTGAAGGAAGTAGTGATGTGTGACTTCTGAGGCTAGGCTATGAAAGGCATGTGGCTTCTACCCTGGTCTTCTGGATCGCCAGCTCTGGAGAAATCTAGCTGCCACGTTGAGAAGACATTCAGACAGCTTTCTGGAGAGGCTTACACAAGAGCTTAGGCCAGCCAATAACCACCAACAACTAGCCAGCTGTGTGAGGGCGGCACCTTGGAGCGAGATCTTCCAGCCTCAGTAAGACCTTGAGATGCTTGCAGCCCCCGTCAACATTTGATTGAACTTAGTGAGAAGCACCAAGCCAGAACTGCCTAGTCAAGCATCTCCTGAATTCTTGACTCAAAGAGACTATGGAAGATAAAATGTCTATAAATTTTGGGGTAATTTATGATATAAGTTAGAATAAAACAGAGGACATCATTATAGACCTAACAGTTATTACAAGAATTAGCCAATATTATGAAGAACTTCATGCTGATAAATACAACTTAGAATAAATGATTAGATTTCTTAGAAAACAATACTATAACAGAGTACCAAAGGTCACTCAAGAAGATATAGTGTGTGTGTGTGTGTGCACGTGTGTGTGTTTATGTACACATGTACACATGAAGATGAATTTAGAGTTTAAGTTTTCTAGCAAAGAAAATTCCAGTATCAATTTGTTTGACTGGTGACTCTTACCAAACATTAGAAGGAGAAATAATATGACTTCTATATAAACTTTTCCAGAACATGAAAGAGAGGACACATCTCAATTACATTTATGAGGCCAGCATTGCCATCATATTAAATTTAAAACAAAACATTAAAACAAAAGTCACTACATACCAGTATTGCTCATGAATGTAGATACAGAAGTCCTTAGCAAAAATTTAACAGATTGGAGTCAGGAATATATAAAAAGATAATACATTATGGCTAAATGACATTTATTTTGGAATGTATGTTTGATTTAATGTTTGAAATTCAACCTATGGAATTTTCCATACTGATAGAAGAATGGAGAAAAATCATAGGTTCGTATGCTCATCTCAATCAAAATTTGACTCAGAAAACTTGAAATATAAGGGAATTTCCTCAATGTGATAGATAACAACTAAGTGAAGCCTACGGCTAATATCATACTTAATGATGAGAGACCAAATGTTTTCTCTCTAGTATAAGAACAATGTCAGTGTGTCTACTTTATGCAGCATTGTCCTGGGGCTCATAAGTAGGTCATTGAGGCAAGAATGAGAAAGGGAAAGCACATAGATTGAAAAGGAAGAAGTAAAAATCTTTATTCACAGATGAGATGGTCATCTATGTTAGGAAGTCCTAAGGAATCTACCGAAGATGTTACTAGAAATACTAGTAAGTGGGCGCCTGGGTGGCTCAGTGGGTTAAAGCCTATGCCTTCGGCTCAGGTCATGATCTCAGGGTCCTGGGATCGAGGCCCACATTGGGCTCTCTGCTCAGTCGGGACCCTGCTTCCTCCTCTCTCTCTCTCTGCCTACTTGTAATCTCTCTCTGTCAAATAAATAAATAAAATCTTAAAAAAAAAAAAGAACTACTAGTAAGTGAGTCAAGCAGGGTTATAGGGCATAGGTTGATATACAGAAATCAGTTCTATTCGGTATACTTGCAACAAGAAGGAATTGAAAATTCAGATTAAAATTAACATTTATGTCACCATCAAAAACATCGAAAACATTGAATACTTAAGGATAACCTGATATGATATGTTGACAACTTCAAAATATTTCTGAGAGAAAATGAAGACTACCTAAATGATGAAGCAATAGACCACATTCATGGATCAGAAGACTCAATATTGTTAAAACTTCAATTTTCTCTAAATCTGCAGACTAAGGACAATCTCAGTGAAAATCTCAGCAAGATTTTTTTAGAAACTAATATTTTTTAAAAAGAACAAATTGGAGAACTTTCACTGCTGCAAAGCTACACTAATCATAGCAATCCGGTTTAGGCATATGGATAGAAATGCAGTTTAATGAAACAGAAAATAAAGTTCCAATATCAACCGGCACAGACATGAACAATTGATATTTGACAAATACACCAGAATAATTCAGTGGGGGAAATTACAGTCTTTTCAACATATGGTACTGCGACCATTGAATAACCGCATTAAAAAAAACAAACAAAAAACAAGAATGAACTATGTCCCACAGTATATACAAAAATTAATTCAAGATTGATCATAGATCTAACTGCAACAACTGAAACCATAAAATTTCTAGAAAACAGGCAAAAATCTTTATGACCTTGGGTTAATCAAAGGTCTTTTAAGACACAAAAGCAAGAAATGTAAGAGAAAGATGTGATAAATTAAACTGCATCAAAATTTAAAGCATTTGTTAAAAAAAATCCTTAAGAAAATGGAAAAGCGAGCTAAAGACTGAATATTTGCAAAAACAATTATCTGATAGAGTACTATTATTTAGAAGATATGAAGAACTCTTATAATTCAATAAGAAGATATATAATCCTATAATCCTATTAAAAATGTGCAAATCAATTAAAGAGACACTTTACCGAGGAAGATATACAGTTAGGCACATGAAATACTGCTCAACATCATTAATCATTGGGGAAATGCAAACTAAATCCACAATGAGGTACTACCACACACCCACTAGTATGGCTGAAATTTAAAAGACTGATAATACTATGCATTGACAAGGATGTGGAGCAAATTTAACATTCATTCGTTGCCAGCGGGAATGCGAACTAGCACAGACATTTTGCAGAACAGTTTGGCAAGTTCTTATAAAGTTAAGCTTGTACTCGCCATATCAGCCAGCAATTCTATTCATAGCTGTGTATTCAAGAGCAATAAAAACATGTATCTACCCAAAGACTCACACTTACATGTTCATAAGAGCTTTGTTAATAATAGCTGGAAACAACTAAAATGCCCTTTAACTGATAAAGGATATACAAATTGTATTGTATCCTGTATAATGAGATATTTCTCAGCAATGCTAAGAAACAAATTATCAGTATATTCAACACAATATTTGACTGTCAGAACTATTATGCTGACTAAAGAAGGCAGACAGAAAAGCCTTTTTACTGTGGTTTAAACTGCAAGCATTTAAGAGGCATTTTTGAGGCAATGAAAATGTGCTATATTGTGGCTATTGTATTTGTGACACAGCTGTATATATACTTGTGAAAACTCATTGTATTAGATAACTTAAACTTGTTGAATTTTATTGTATATTAATTTGATCTCAAGCTGATTTTTTAAAAAATGCATGTTAATAGTTACAATTAACTTAAAAACACCATGCTAACTAATTATATTGATAGGGATGGGGATTTGGAAAGGAGGACAATGTCTTAAGAAAGGCAGATGTAGTCAACTGAATTTCCTCAGCAATATGTATATGTTATTACGCTATGTACTTCTGTTATAATCGTTGGGGAAAGGCAAATTGAATCCACAATGAGGTACTACTACACACTCACTAGGATGGCTGAAATTTAAAAGACTGATAATACTATACATTGAAAAGGATGTGGAGCAAATTTAACTTCATTCGTTGCCATTATTAATTTTTTACCAGAAAAAGAATAATATCCATATTAAATTCTTGTCTGGACTCTATTCTTTATTCAGACATGGATTTGCAACATAACTTTTAAGAACTCATGTGTTTTTGGGTGTTACAGCTTTAAGTGGGACCTTTCTGATCTGATTACCGCTATGTAAATGACATAGTGCACCTATTGTTGTAAAACATAGTGTCCCAAATTTAGTTACTTGAAACAACAAACTTATTAATCTCACAGTTTATGGGATCTACTTTCCAGCTTTTTCATGAGAGCCTCTCTACAGGGATGGTTCACAACATGGAAACTGGATTTCCCAGAGGGAGTGATCCAAGAGAATATCCAAGATGGAACCTGTCATCTTTTCATAACTTAATATCCAAAGTGACATTCCATCAGTTTTGTATTTTATTTGGTAAAAGAGTTAATAGGTCCTTCCTTCACTCCATGAACATCAGGAGCTAGAGATCACTTAAGTGCATCTTAGAGGCTGCATATTATGTAATGATCCAACTGGTTGGATGGATGGATGGACAGGCAGTCTGATTAATGTTATACGACAATATAATTCGTTTGTTTAATGCTACGTATCTTCTCTTAAGAAGAACCCTGAAAAATTTAAGACTATTTAGAAAAGACTGATCAGGATGGTGAGAGATCTAAACATTTTTCCTTATATATATATAAATTAAAGATTCTGCCAACTTTTACTTAAAACAGAAAATTTTAAGGAGACATAATAACGATTGTGAAGTATTTGAAAGACTGAACTGTGGAAAAGGCTTAGGTATTCTTTTTAACTGCAGATAGCCGCCCTAGTAGTGGAGGACAGCAGTTATGGGGAAATGATGTTACAGGAGAGAGACTGTGCTTCAGTATGAAAAATTTTTAATAAATTGTATATTTGCTCTTCAGTGCCATTTACATTAAACTTTAAATGCTTTCTGGCAAGTAATGCTACTTATGGTCAATACCATTCATCACGCTTTTATCCTTAGCATATGTGTTTAGTGACTTTTTGACATTGAGCCATATGAGACTTCTGGAGTTGAGGAATTTGTAGGAATTCTAGTTACACATAATACAAAATAAATTAATCTGAAGGTCTTAAATATTTCCCTGTTCTTTCTAGAAGAGGTTATAATACTCAAAAGAAAATATAAATGCTTGTTGAGTTTTTTAAGTAAATATGCACTTGTTTATTTTGGATTCACACCTGGATATATAACTTCTAAATATGAAAGTTTTTTTCTAAATTTTTTACCTAAAATCATTGGTTTTCCATTTGAAGATTTCCACTTGAAGTATATTTTATCTTGAAATGTTTTTGCTTCATTCACATCATTTTAATAAGAAGTTTTGTTGCCATTACAGCACCAGGGGAAATTGAGAGTTTCACTTTTTATCAGAGTCTTGATTTTGTGATTGTGCATAATGGAGTGTCATTTGTAATGGAGGGCAGTGAGGGCACCACCATGTTCAGGGGAATTCTTAGTCCTTATGGATTTTGTGTTTACATTACTCCCTGTGGTTAGACAAGAGGAATGGCCACTATGGATTTGGGACCATGAATATTACAACTTTTGAATTATAACCACTTGTGATAGAAGATTAAAAACAGTGGAAATTTCAAAAAACTGTTTTAAATGGGACTTTGGCTTAATGAGACATTTTCTGAGCCAATATATACAGATTAGCATTAAAAATTTTTTCCTTTAAATATTCGTATGCATAACTATTTAAACCTGAAATATCAAAGTTAACTTTCAAATCAAGAAATGTCATTTCTTGAGAAGGTATAGCATTTTTAGAAAATATTTAAGTTTATGCCTATTATGTAGTATATAGTCCTTCAAGTGGCATGTGTTAGGCAATGTTTTGTTTTTTTAAAGAATTCAACTATTTTAGTTGTATATTAAAATATAGTGGTAGAACAAAGTTCTTATGATTAAGTTTGGGCTAGATATAAAATTCATTTCAAGGAAGTAATGTTTACAGTTAAGTTTAAACATTTCAGATCTAGATATTTAAGGTCTAGTTTTTAAAGGCAAATAGGTTGATGGGGCAGGTGGGCGGGCAATGGACTAGATGGGTATTTAGGAGGGTACTTGTTATGATGAGCACAGGGTGTTATATGTAAGTGATGAATCACTAAATTTTAGTCCTGAAACCCATATTACACTATATGTTAACTAACTACAATTTAAATAAAAATTTGAAACCAAAAAAATAAAAGCAAACATTTTCCTAGATGAATTTAAAAATTTTAAATGTTATAGAGTATGTTATATTAATCTAAATCCCAATATAGAAAGAAAAAATATGTAAGAGTACCCAAATACAAGAAAAGGCAAAAGCTTGGTTGTGTAGGACTTTAACCTCTAGATACTAATAGCAAATCTCAGTGAAAGCAACTAAATATGCGTTTAGCACCACTTGCTCAAGTACAATTAAGTCAAATATTTTAAAAGCTATCAATTTCAGAGTAAGGCCATAAAATGTGATCAAACATAGAAAAAATGAGACACTTTCTGCAAAAATATTTAACAGTATCATGGGATCTTATGATCCAAGACACCGGTATCATGAGAGTAGGTGGTGTGTATCTATTTTTCTTTCCGTTTTTTTAGGTACATCTTATTGGGTTTGGGTGTGCAAACAATAAGTATTTGTTACAGAAAAAAGAATTGATTTTGTAAGAGCTAATAACTGTATCTTACTGTACTTTTCCTTTTTGGACTTAAGTCTACATTAAAAATCCTTTACTATAAAAAATTTTAAGTTTTGACATCATTTAAGTGCCATTTTGGGCTAGCATATCGCTTTTATTATCATAAATGCAAAACAAGGCACTCATAACTCATCATTTTTCAACATAACCTCACATCATTTACACTGAACACGTAGGATCTTTATGACTTCAATTCAGCAAATTGTAAATGCAATTTTATAGTTGTTTAGTTTTTGTTTGACAGCTTACGAGAAAATTCAATCAACTAATCCAATGAATCCTGTATAATCTCGCCATCTAAACTCTAAAGGACAGTGCATGGACACTGCTTGGTCTGATAATAGATGAAAGGAAAAAGGAAAACTAATTTATCTGTCTTTACCTATTGTATCTCAGCCTGAGGGAGAGAGGGGTCAGTTCTTATTGAAATAATTCACATCAAAACAAGGTAATTGTTTGAAACACTAGAAATGAGTCATGCTGAACACATACCCCTCGTTTTGTATTTTAGGTTTAGCATTTATTTGTCAATTATAATCTTAGAAAATACCAAATTTTTAATTTAAATGTCTATTACAGTTTGGCTCTTGTTACCTCAACCTTTATAGCTAAAAAATAAAATCCATACATTCCTTGTGGAAGCAAAATAAACACATTTAGAAAGTAACAGGAAAACATATTGTTTTCTTAAAGGATCTTAAAGGCTGATTTGACTACATGCGTGTCATTTCAGGCAGAGATAATGTCTAAAATATAAATTGTAATTTTGCATAAATATCAGTTGATTTGATCACGTATGTTTAGAGGGACTGATTTTTGCTGACTTTATTGTCATAGTTTTGAAGACTTTAAAAATTTGATATAAAGGGATCACATGACCTATACTTTTATATTTTGATGGTAACTAAAATTAAGGTTCTCAGAACTTCAGGGCAAGTATTTTACCTTTTTACTGTGGTTGACTCTCAAAAATGTACTCTGTTTTCAACGCTAGTGTGATTCAAATAAGAGGTAATTGGGACAGTGTGCACAGATAGTGCTTAAAAATACATTCACCCTTATCTAGCTATTACTACATTATCCAGGTAAAAACAATGGTAAACACTTGTTAAATACTCTCTAGTCACTAGGTCCTTAGTTAAGCTTTTTATATGTATTATGTAATATTTACTTAAGTTATTATATTCATTTTATTACAATCTGGAAGCTAAGGATTAGAAATGTTAACACATTCAAGGTCGCAGAGCCAGTAAGTCATGTTTAGGGTTTAGTGAATTTGTCCTATCATAGTCTTTTTCCCTTTTACAGATACTTTTAACCCCTAAATTTTACTATCACAGCATATCCTGTAGTGTGAATGCATAATTGAAATATTAACCTAACTTTAAATTTTGCATCTTCTGCTCAACTCTATATGTGCTTGATTGTACACGTATTGTTATAGGAGTCCATTTATAAACAGCTTAAAAATGGGCCAGACATTTCAGAACATATAGAAAGGTAGTTCGAATGTGACACATTTTCCAAATGGGAGATTTTATCACTTTCATTATCACAGTAACAGTGCCTCATGTCCTTTCATGTCTATACCACATCTTATTCTTTTATGCCTCCTTTAGACACACGAAGTAGATACCAATTTTCACATGAGGAAAATAAGGCGTGGAGAATAGTTTAGTCCCACCTCTGGGTGCTTTCCTTCTGAACCGTACTTCTCAGGAGGCCATTCTACCCATGCACATATGAACTATACATGACACTGGGTTACAAGGCTTTGAAGATGTGTGTAGCTATGTGCCATAGCGCTACCCTAAACAGCTGCCTGAATGAAGAGCTGTGTACTTAAACGTAATGCTTTAAAAAGTGTATTTCACGAGATGGATTGTCTATTTTTTATGTATGATTAGAAATCACTTTTATTTCATAAGACTGTAAAGTGATTTTGAATACAAACTAAAATTGGGAAAATACTGAATAATGTTAAATTGTAGGGACCAACTCAGAAAGCCACACTGTGATCTGAGGCCTTCGTGGTTTAAAATACTGGTATCTTATGCAACGTGGTCCAATTCTTATTTCCTCTGGAATTTTGATTGTACATGTATTTGTTCCTTTCAGTTTTAGCATCCCAAATAATTCTGGCTTGGAATTAGAGATCATATTTTTAGGGCAGGAAGAAACTTTCACGTCATATTGGAGTTTTGATTTATTATATAAATATAGAATTTATTATTATATTATGTGCTCTAATCTTATAATTTGGGCTCTAAAAATAATTTCCTGCTTTAAAATTTCTTGCAAGGTCTTTCTTAAGACTTCCTCATTCACCTCTAGAGTCATCAGCAGTGGTTCTAACTTGTTGGCAAGTGAACCAAATCTTATCTTTCTCTTTCCCTGAATTGGGTTCAGAGTAATTTTAAACACTTGCCTTGCAGAGGAAATAAACTTCTCCATTCTTAGGGAAAACTGTTCGACTAAAAGATCTGACAATGTAATTCTCAAATGAGTTTAAAGAATTTATGGCTTAAATGAATCTAAGTTCTAATTTACCTTTTACTTTGAGCTTGGCTGCTGTTTTCAGTTAATAGCATTTTGTGCATTAATTGCTTCCTTCAAATTCCTGTCAGCTTTATAATAGGTTAGTGATACTTCCTCAAACCCCACTCTGTTATGCATTTGAAAAAACATAAAAGATCCACCTAGGTTTTCCTAAATCTCACATTCTAGGATATGAGTTTCTTAATTGCTTTATATTTATATCCCTAGACATCATTTCTGACATTTAGACTGTTAACCAAAAATATAATGAATTCAAGATAGTCCTTATATGTCTAGATTAGTTGGGCATGGTAAAGGCTTTATGTACCTTCTATCACAGAAACCGAGTATCTCCAAATGAAATAGAAAAATAAACAAACAGGTAGGAAAAGAAGAAATAAAAATGTCTTCATTGTGGATATGATCTAATATTTGGAAAATTCTAAGGAATCTGTAAAAGTCTACTATGATTAATAAGTGATTTTAACAAGGTCACAAAATACAAGACCAATATTTACAAGTCAATTATATTTGTATATTCTAGCAACAAACAATTAGAAGCAAATTTAAAAATCAGTACCACTTACAGTAACTTGAAAAAACATGAAATAGAGATAAATTTAACAAACTGTAACAACTTTGCACTGAATGTTGTAGTGTATTGCTGAAAGTAAAGAAAATCTAAATAAATGCAGAAATGCACCATGTTCATGGATCAGCTCAGTATTATGATGTCAGTTTTCCACAAATGGATCTAGAGAGTCAAAGCAATCCCAAATCAAGCATCAATGGGCTTTTAAAAGAAATTGATGAGCTGATTGTAAAATTTATGTGAAAATACAGATAACTTTGAATAGTCATAATAGTTTTGGAAAAGATATACAGAGTTGGAAAATTCACACACCTAGTTTTAAGAGTGATTATATAGTAATCAAGGCAGTGTGGTATTGGCACAAGGATAAATACACCAGTGGAAGAGATTGGAAAAATCCCAAAATTCAGCCCACAAGTATCTAGTCAACTGATTTTCAACAAATATACTAAAGTAAATTCAATGGCATTAATGAATAGTCTTTTCAATAAATGGTGTGGAAACAATTGGTTATCCATGTGGAAAATAATGAAACTCCACCCTTACCAAACATCATGCATGAAAATTAATTTGAAAGATACAGATCTAATATAAACCAAAACATTAACACTTCAATAGAAAAATAGGAGAAATCTTAAAAATCTCAAATGAGGCAGAGATTTCTTAGATAGGAAAAAAAATCACAAATCTTTTAAAAAGTTACAGATTGGACTTTTTTGGAAGACACAATTAAGAAAATTAAGAGGTAGGGGGGTGCGTGGGTAGCTCAGTCAGTTAAGTGTCTGCCTTCAGCTCAGGTCCTGATCCCGGGGTCCCGGGATTGAGCCCCGCAGCGCAGCGGGCTTCCTACTCCCTGCTTAGGGAGCCTGCTTCTCTCTGCCTGCCACTCTCCCTGCTTTTGCACTCTCTCTTTGACAAATAAAAAAATAAAATCTTTTAAAAAATTTTTTTAAAAAAGAAAAAAGAGAAAATTAAGAGGTAAATCACAGACTGGGAGAGGATAATAAATCAAACAGAGATACACAGACATTATTTGTATTTGTGTATTTGTGTATGTATCTATTATTATATACAGTATACATAGATGAAGATATGCATCCAGAATATATAAAGAACTATTACAGTGCAATAATAAAAGTTGGA
>LNAC01000699.1:329106-415610 GCA_002007465.1 Ailurus styani | reverse complement strand
AAAAGTTGGACAACCCAGGTTTTTTTAAATTTGTAGAATATTTGAAAAGATATTTCATGGAAAAAGATAGAGGAGTGCTCAGTAAGTGCATGAAGAGATACTTAATGTCATTGGTCATCAAAGCATTGGAAATTAAAACCATTATAAAGGTGCCATTAGATATTCAGAGGAACGGCTAGAATTCTAAAAGACAGTACCAAGTGTTGGTTAGGATGTCAAGCAACTATAATTTTCCTGCATTGCTGGCAGGAATATAAAATGGTACAACCACTTTGAAAAATACTTTGGCAATTTCTTTAAAAGTTGAACAAACACTACTGTAGGATATCAATTCCACTATTAATTATTTGTCTAAGAGAAATGAAAATTTATGCCCCTATAACAACTTGCACACAAACGTTTATAGTAACTTTGCTCATAATAACCAAAATCCAGCCTGAATATCCACCAATAGAAGAATAGATAAACAAAATGTAGTACATCTGGGACAGTGAAATACTCTTCAGTAATAAAAAGGAATGAATTACTGATATTTGCATCAGCGTGGATAAGTCTCCAAAACATGGTGAACCAAAGAAGTCAGACACTCTATGATTCTGAAACTCTAGAAAAAACAAATTTAATATGGGCCCAAGGTGAGGATGATTTCCTAGAAAGGGAAACGGTATATTTTAAGTTGATGGAAATGTTGCGTATCTTTATTGATGTTGTGATTACAGGTTATGTGTGTGAAATTATCAAACTGTGCATTTATCAAACTGTGCATTTAACATAGATGTACTTTATTATGTGTAAATTATACCTGAATGAGGATGAAAGTTACAGAATTTATAAATTCTACTTATACTTGATTCCCAAAGGAAAATAACTCAAATGATAAATGAACACCCAAGCATAATTTCAAAGTCCTGTTTGGAACTATATAAAAATATTGCTATAAAGACAATTAATTTCTAGCATCTAAGAATAAAAAGTTTGACTTGTAGTGCATTTGTACAGAAAATGGTGGTGTATTTCATTTAAACTTATGATCCAATACAGCAAGATACTATAATCTGAGGAAAACATCAGTTAACTATAAAAACATGATTCAACAAAGAGTCACATCCAAAATAATGAAATTAAATGATATATAGAAACTAAATCATGTGTACTATTCATATATTTTAGAAAAACAGAACCATGTATTAGTATGAAAAGATATTAAGTGAATATTAATTTGTTAAGCAAGACACATAGTTTTGATGAAGTTGTATCCTCAGTGACTGTAGCTTGCAACAGTGAATGACTTTCCTTTTTACTTTATACATTTTTTCTTACAGTAATTGATTTGAACAGATATTTCCCTTTGTCCCTTTATTTCTTGAAACCACACCTTTCCTCATAGCACCTCTTTTTCCAAAACTGAATTTTCAAATTCATGACCGCTTTATATTTTAGTTTTTCTTTTAAACAACAAACCAAAACTTGTATTTGTTTCCCCGTCTTTCTCTTATTTCCAAAGTTCTAGTAACTTAGCAGAGGTTAATGCCTCTTTATTTACCCGCCTAAGGCGTTCTAGTCCTCAAAATGTTTTTGTAGCAGTTTTTGCATTGTAAAAAGGACAGTTTCATGGAAGTGATTCTCAAGTTCAGTTGTACAAGAAATTATGCATTTGCTTCCACTTTGTAGGCCGTCAAATATATGTGAAGTACTGTAGAATGGATTCCATCTCTTTTGTCTTCTAAGTAATTATTTTTCTTTGTAGAGGGAGCAGCGTACAAGTGGGGATTGGGGGTAGCAGAAGGAAAAGAAGAGAGAACCCTGAGCTGGTTCCACACCCAGCGCCCACAGGAGGCAGGGCTGATCTTGCGAGCCTGAGATCATGACCTGAGCAGAAATCAGGAGTCAGATGCTTAATTGACTGAGCCACCCAGACACCCCATTTTTTAAATTGCCCTTTACTTTCCCCTTTTCTTTTCCTTTAGGGTATGTCTGCAGTCACCTGTTCAGTTGCTCAGCTAACCTCTCCTTCCACACCGGCGAACCATTTAGAATATATATGTGATATTATTTTCTTGAGGCTTGATGGACTGTGATGAGCTATTAAGCTCAGTCGCTTTTTTTTTTAGCACTTTTTTTTGCTGGAGAATCCAACTATATTGGTCTCCTTTCACCTTCCTACAGATTTGTTATTGGGCGAGAAAAGCCAGGACAAGTGAGCGAGGTTGCCCAGTTGATCAGCCAGACGCTGGAACAAGAAAGGCGCCAGAGAGAGTTGCTGGAGCAGCACTACGCCCAGTATGACGCCGACGATGATGAGGTAGGTAGGGCTCCCAACAGCCTTCCTGCCTTTCTCCCCTCCGCGTTCCTCCTTCACAAAACTCTCTTTATTGTGTGAAAGTATGATGGGTTCTTTGCAGTTCCTCATGGGAATCGTGTCTACATTCAACCTCACAGAAAAGAAAGATTACTTACATCTGTTATTAACGTATGAATCAAGTAATGGTATCCCGTTTACAGCATGAAGACTTAGGGTTTGGGATCAAATAAGTCATGTTTTACTGCGCTATTAAAAGAAGACATTTCACTGAAACAAAAAAGAGTAAAAACACCAACACGCAAATAGTAGCTGTCTTTATTGTTGGAATTTGGTGGTTTTCTCTCTCTGCTTTGTATTTTTTCCATTTCCCCCCCCAATTTTCTACAGTTAACTTGTAACACTTTTTGAAAAAAACAATCAGTAAACATTTTGATTGAAAAAACGAACACGTACATATACAAACACACACAGAAAAGTACTAAAAACTGCTCGATATTTTCAAGTTTCTTTTTTCCAGGAAGAGAAAATTCTTTGGATCTGCTCACTGTGATTTGTGCTAACATAACGCAGAACAAAGCTTTTCCACCAGCACATATTCCATAGAGTAGATACATATTGGAATAATTTTGCATCCTGCTTTCTGTAGAAGATCAAGTAAATGAATAGAAGCTAACCCCCAAGTGAAAATGGCTCTCCGGAATCCTTGTGTATTGTAATGTAATACAGATGCTGGTCTATTTCTAATGTAAATGCCAAATGTGCATTGATATAATGGGACAACATGCTTTATTATAAACATGTTTAAACATGCATGTGTTTCATATTGGCATGTCAAAAGACCCATCAATAATTTAATCAGAGTATTTCATACTCCATAAACATAGTAAATATTCAGGTAGAACATATATTATTTATAGCAGCTGATATAAGGACAGTGCAACTTCATATGTTCAACCTCTACTCATCTGAATATATTCCTTTTCCAGAGCTTTTTTTTTTTGGTCTCTAGCCAGGACATAGTGAAGATTAATAAATAGACATTGAAATATTTCATGTATTTTTAGTCTGGAATGTTTTAATCCAAATGTATCTTAACTTTTTATGTCTTGGTAGTTTAGTGTAGTCTATTCTCCATTTATTATAGTAGACAACTAAAAATGGTGCATCAGTTAACTTTTGATCAGAGAATAAATATGACAAAGTCTTCACATGAATAAATTAGTCTCTTAGATTCTATTTAGTTGATTTAATTTTTTACTTGCAGAGTCCATCTGAAATGGCAAGTATTTTTTTACTGTACTGAGATATAATGTACAAAAATATTGCCTTGGATTTCAAAATTAAAAACGATTTCCTCAAATACTTAAATTTTCACCTTAGTCTTTAGTTCTCTGTGCTAGTATTTTGTGTTTTTTCCGAGATACTGATTTGCTTTAGCTGCCAGCCTGTCTTTAGGATTGTAGAATCATTCTCTGCAGGTTTGGTTTTTACCTGCTGGCTCTGCTAGAAAGAATCTGGATGTGAAATTCGGGGGAGTTTGGGTGACATCAAGTGGAGGACGGTGGGGAGGCCAAACTTCCAAGACTGTGGGCCTCTGTGTCTTTGGCTTTAAGAGGTTGGGCTAAATTTCTGCACTCTTTCTAGCTTTTAATATTCCGTGAGCGTGTGAAATAAAACATCAAGTCTAGCATGGAAAGAGGGAAAATAAGATAGTTTTTTAAAGCTCTCCAAGTGAAAATTTTAGATCACCTGCTACATACTACATACTTCTTCTAGTTATTTTGAGGAATTGATCATATTTGGTCCCAAAAGTTTTCAACTCAAGCCTCTAAAGCTTTTTGTTTGTTTGATGGTTGTTGTTTTAGTAATTGAGCAATTTGAGTCAATGCAAAATGAGTATTTGTTGCTCAACTTTTATACATCATATGGAGTTTTGTTTGTTTCTTTACCTAGTTTTTATGAGGAGAGCAAAGTTGGTTGTCACCTGAGCAGATATTTTCAGGACTAAGAAAGGTAAATAAATATCCAGTGCCTGGCACTTGGCAAGATGCATTCCCCTATATGATTTCGTGTAATCTTTACAGCACACAGAAGAGATTTTTTTTCTAGAAATGAAACAAATGAGGCTTTTTCTAGTCATATATTTGGTGGACTTATGATGGGAATAGGGTCTTCCTGTCTGCAAAGTTGGGACTCTACGACACATTGCTGTTTTCGAATGGAGTTAACTAATGGGTCTGTCTTTATTCAGGCACCCACAGAATAACTGGGTGAAAAGAGATGTTGGAAAGAGGATTCCTGTGTTGGTTGATAGAGTTTCTTGTAATACGTAGGTTCTGTGATTCTTTGTTCTGTATTTCTAACAATAGGGGAATTAAATACTTGGAGAATTATTTTATTCTAGGCAGATAATCTGTAAGTATCCTATGAAGATAGGGCTTGAAAGGAAGAATAATTGAGAATATGATTTTTTTTTAAAATTCGAGTTTAGTTTTAGGTTAAACTTTTTCTTCTGTCTTCCAGTTGTAGAAATAGGAATCAGATGCTCGCTACTATGTTATTCCAAGTAAACTTCACTGTACTGAAAAGGTCAAGGAGGCTTTTTCTTTGTTTCTCTCTCATGCTCCTCTCTGACTTGTATTTCTCTCCCTTTCTTGTGTGTTACCAAAACATGCTCAATTAAATCCAACTGTTAATATTCTGTGCATAGGAGAGATGAAAGCTGTACAAATAATGAAAATTCAGTCTTGTGTAAACACTTTATTTACTTGATATAAATTCATTTTTTTTACTAATGCTACCAAATATTGTTATATCAATTTAAGTGCTGTGTCCCTATTTTTTTATCTACTCTCTTTCTCTCTGTTAATGAAAAGTAAAATGTCCAAGAGACATAACAGAGGTGAGAAGAACCAATAACCATTGGTTATCCAATGGGTAAATGATCCTTGAATAACTGAGTTAATTTTATATGTAATTGAACAGTGTATTAATTTACGCATCCTTGTTAATCCTGAATTGTGTAATCAATCACTTGGCTTCTCACTTTTCTTATCATTTATGGAATTACCTTGTGATTTCAAAATTAGAATCATTTTTATTTCACAATATCCGCTGTGACATTCCCTGGGCCAGCTAGGAAAACCTCTAATTAAATGCAGAACAACTGAGTTCATCCAACCAATTTCCAGAGCCAACGCTTAGATCATCTTTGTCTACTGAGGGATAGATAGCTTCTGGTTTTGGTCAAATCATCCAAGGTTAATTCTAACTTGGAACTTGTCACATTGATAGAGGGGAGCTGTTTGCTTGAATTGCCTAGGGGGGAAAACATTGCAACGTGAGAAGTATGTCCCGAAATTGTGAAAGTACAGTAGTTCTCTATCAAAACCATATTTAGGAATAAGAATACCTTATCATGTATTGTATGTGCTTACATGTAGCCGTTTTGATGATTTAGGACATTGTAAGTTGTACTCCAAGGAAATTTACAATATATGGATAATCCCCAAACTCTATTTAAATTTCTACACTTTCTGGGCTTCCCCCCCCCAAATATTTAAACTGGAGGAGTTTACAGTAAGCAAACAGTCAAACCAGTTTTAATTTACATTCCTGTTTCTGTTCACTCTCCATTAAACATTGTGATAAAAAAAAAAAAGTTAAAAGGGCTCTGCCCAAAGGCTGAAGAATAAAAGGAAGAAGGATCCTGTGAAGAAGAGAAAGATTAAATCTGAGCAATTGAAACATTTAGGATATAGAGCTGAATATATCTGTAATTAGCGATTACATTTCTGGATAATAGAGTTATTGTTCATTTCTTTTTCTTTCTTTCTTTCTTTTTTAAAACAATCTGGAAGGTAACGATGGAGGATTTCAGTAAGTCCCTCACACAGTCAGCACTATCCCACGAAATTCTGGGGGTATGGTAAATTTTTCAACTAGATTTTAATTTTCAATAACAAATTTAATCTCCTGTCATACTCCACAACTATCAATGTTTAGCCTTTTAGTGGTGGGATGTTGTAATTCTGGTGTATGTTTTGTGTGGCATGGGTCATGTATGTAAATTGTGGGCTTATGTTTCTATCACAGATCATTATGCAATGTGAAATACAGTCTGCTCACACTAGAAATGAAGTATGAACTGGTGCTGTAGCACTTTTTGAATTAGAAAATGCATATGGTCATTCACATTAAAATAAACTATTTTACATGTACTTTGAAATTACAGGATTATTTTGGTTTCCTCCTTTAAATATGCTTTTAAAATATGGTAATCATTGCATTTTAAAGTCTTCGATTATAGATGGTATGTCAAAGTCTCTTCAGGCAGGAGTTTATAACAAGGTTAATCATCACTCTAGAAATTGAGGCCCCTTCTCTTAAAACATAATTTAAGCTCACTTTCATAATTTTTTTCATTACTGAAAATTAATGTAATTATAACTATATCATGAGAACATTAGCTTTTAGAATCTTTTAAGGTATTAAATACAATTTAGAGCAGCTACCTACATGGATATGCATTTTTTTGCTTGTGTTAACATGTAATAATTAGAGTCAGAATTACAATGGAGCTATGGTTTGCATAAGTATTAAATGGTTCATAAGAATATAATTTCTAGGTGAAAAGCATTAAAGGGATAACATTGAATTTGACTCACGCTGTTTGCTGTTCCTGGTTGGAAACAGCTTGTGCTGTGTGAACAAGAGATTGAAATTATTATGGATGGCCTTTTAATAATGTGAATTGACTTTATACTATTCATAATGTTGAGAAACTTAGAGTGGGAGGGATTCTCTCAGTTCTCAAATGTGTGTTCTAGCAGGCACTGGAACGTCAGTGTTTTTTCTACCCTTTATCCTTGGGCTGCTCTCTTTAGTGGGGAAAAGCCTTCTTTAATTTGTGTTGTCAACCATTTTAGAGCACTGTGGCTGAATTGCAAGGAGTGTCTGGCAACAGCAATAACAATAACAACTATTTCCTTAAGGTTTGTTTTTTTGGTGGAAAATAATGCGTATGTGCACCTTTCTGCTTCATGTGTGAAATTAAATATTCCGTGTGTCTTATTAACTAGCTCTGTGCTCGAAGAACTTCTCTAGAGCCATGTGCTTTGTGTGTTGAATAATAGTTGGAAAAATTATCATTTGAAAATAGTATTTAATTCTGAGATATAGCACATATTATGGGTGCAGATTCTGCAAGTTGTACTGACTTCCTAATGTTTAACCATGGATGTTGTTAACCCTTAACACTTTAAATATTTTGTGATTCATATTAAAGGGGAAGGAAAAGATACCCAACAATAAGACTATATGATGTGTATACAATACAGTGTACATGTTGTTTTTAAACCCAGTGGGTTTTTTTTAGAAAGGAATCTTTTGATACAGAGTTCTTCATTTTTCAAAAAACTAAATACACATTTCTTTAAATTATAATGCTAGTTATTTATGTGATTTATATGGTAGATCTAGCAAAATGTCTAAAAAACTATTACACTTCAAATAATAAAATAATTCTATCTTTAGCTGCCAGTAACAGAATTAGAGGAGCTGAAAAATGGAAATCAAAGTGGAGATTGGATTACAGTGATGGGAAGAGCCTGAGGAATAGGAGAAATATAAAATCTTTTTTAACAACTTGTTTATAGACTCCGATTTGACTGGATCTTTAAAATCATTAAATTTAATTATATCCTTTAGTTTGTGATCCCAAAATCTACAGTACTGGTCATTGTCGTTGAAACCCAGAATCAAGATGTTTGGAAAACATTTAGTTGAAGACTGTGTGTCCATGTTCGATCTAGCCTAGGCATTGTACACACACACACACACACACACACACACACACACACACATTATGTCCTGGTGGTAGACATCCTCCTATACTTGAAAGACCCTCTTTAGAAATATTCTTTGTATGTGAAAACAATATTATTTATGATATTGAGCACAGACAGGAAGATGGATAGTGTCAAAGGAAGACAGAAGTTAGAATAGGAACCTTTGCCTAAATAATGTCATCTTTTTGTAGCTCATTTTCTTTATATTATTTATCATAATGCAAGTGGTTTGAATATGTTTTCATGTTATTTTCTTTCCAACTACCACACTCTGATGATACTGATTCATGAGTGAGATATAAAATACTAAGTAAGCTCTATCAAATTCTTCTTTGTCATTAAATTCCTCTGAGAGTATAGACTTTGTACATCCTAGAAATCATGCTAGAACAATTCTTTATTACAGTGATGGATCACAGAGTTTGAAGGGTTTGAGAGATGTCACAGAAATAAACACAAATGTCAACATTTTTCCAACTTTAAGGACATTTATAAGTTGAATAGAATTTTTTACCAAAAAGTTATAGAATGCAAAAAGGCACTGTAGAAGATGGACCTTTTCAACCTTACTTTCCAGTGGCCCAGAAGGATCCTGTGGCTTCCCCATGCTTTTGCTCCTTTGGTCTTCTCTTCCGGAAATGCCATTCCCTGAAACCATTCTTGATCAACCTTGTGTGCCTTCAAATCCTGTTCATTTTTAGGGCTCAATTTAGGTTTCGTGTGTCTTTTCTACAAAGCATTCTTGGACTTTCTCAGCTAAGGTGGGGACTCTTTTCTGTATGAGTCAACAATAGTACTGTGTGTCTCTCTCTCTATCATCATTTACCCATAAATATCCCCCACTAGCTTGTAATCTCTTCAATGATAGGTTTCAATAGCTGGTTGATTTTTAATACACACCACCGTGAGCACAGCACTGGGCAGACGAGAGGAAGCCAAGAAATTGAACTGAATTGAATCACTCAAAGAATGCTAAGATGAAAATTGGAGAGTAGAGTTAAATGAGAATAAAATTTAGTTAGAAACATAATCTGAGATAGTGAGGGAAGAGTGACACAGAGTACATGGGTGAAAGGAATGTCAGACCTGGCAAGACTAGAGATTAGAGATAGGGACTGAGGAATAATCTGGACTTGTCCTTTAGCACTTTGGAATTTCGCACCTTTCCATGGGCTTTTGCTTCCATATCTTGTTTTGAGAAAATGTGAATTTACTAGAAGACCCTATCTCTATCACACTGCACCAAAATTGTCAGCATGTAAAACCAGAAAAAAAAAGGAATATGCATATTTCATTCCTTGAAAACCTTTGGATCTTAAAAATAGAAATTTGGTGACTCACATTGACATGATCTCTTTTTGTCATAACTGAGTAAACATGCAATAGAAATAGAATAGTTGAAATGGCCTAAGTGATGTCAAGATCAGTATCGCATAGAGAGCCATCTTCTGCCCAATAATCATCATAGAAATACATTTTCATCAGCAATAAGAACTAAATGGTGACCTAACCAAAGACCCCAATGTTCTAAACCAGCCTTATTATGAACGCTTAGCAGGTCTGATAAGGATTCCATTTATTTTAAACTGATACTGATGCTAGTAAGAGTAGTGGTAAAAACTCTTAATGGATTTCTGGAATTCCAGTCCTTAAAGGGGCTTTAAAAAAATCATTTTATTGACATAAAATTGACATAGAGTAAAACATATCGATCTTAAGTGGGTAAGTTGATTTTTTATCATTATATATCCATGTTTCAGATATTAAAGTTAACATTAATGAGCAATAACTTATATATGATAAAATTCTCCAACTTTAAATGTATTCTTTTTTTTTTAAGATTTTATTTATTTTTTTGACAGAGGGAGAGAGAACACAAGTAGGCAAAGCAGTAGGCACAGGGAGAGGGAGAAGCAGGCTCTCCGCCGGAGCAGTGAGCCTGATGTGGGACTCGATCCCAGGACCCTGAGATCGCGACCTGAGCCCAAGGCAGCGGCTTAACCAACTGAGCCACCCAGGTGCCCTAAATGTATTTTCGTGGGTAGAGATTTCATGAATAACCACCACCACAGTCAAGATACTGAACATTTTCATTACTGCAGATAGTTTCCTTACAGAACTTTGCAGTTACTCTCAGCCCAAATCAAACCATTGAATCTATTTCTGACACTGTAGATTAATTTTGTCAATTCTAGAATGTCATTTGAACAGAACCATAAAATACATACTTTTTAATGTCTGACTTCTTTCACTTTCGTAATGTTATATTTATCCTAAGTGTTCTGTATATTATGATGAGACTGTAATTGGTATTGCTTTGAGTTGCAGTAGACAAAGCCAGGGCCCAGCCAAAGTGGGATGTCTAATTGGAGAACTCCATCATAAAGCTGGAGTCTCACAAGGTACACTACTCTGTAAGATGAAAATAAATCTAATCTTCCACTCCAAGGACTGCATGAGAAATTGCCAATGTCAAACCTTGTTGATGGGGCACCTGGGTGGCTCAGTGGGTTAAAGCCTCTGCCTTCGCACAGGTCATGATCTCAGGGTTCTGGGTTCGAGCCCTGTATTGGGCTCCCTGCTCAGCAGGGAGCCTGCTTCCTCCTCTCTCTCTGCCTGCCTCTCTGCCTACTTGTGATCTCTCTCTGTAAAATCTTTAAAACAAAAACAAAAAACCTTGTCTCTGGGTGGAAAGGAAGAAAAATTTTTTTCTGAAACATTGTGAACACAGTAGCCTGAATTTATGCTACCTTTCGGGAGGAAAAAAAAGCATGTTCTTTCTTGAGCCATTCACCTTTTTTTTTTTTTTTAAGATTTATTTATTTGAGAGAGAGAGTAGGGGGGGAGGGCCAGAAAGAGAGGGAGAGAGAAACGACCAAGGGCTGGATATTTAACTGACTACACCACCCAGGTGCCTAAAGCCATTCATCTTCAATCAAAGCTTAAAAGTTAAAGTTTCAAGAAAAGTGAGCTTACAATTTCAAAGTACAAAACTCACAGGGAACTAAATCACCATGACTAACAAAGAGCAAAAGGAGAGGGCAGGGAGGAAATGAGAAGGAATGGGAGAAAAAAAGAAAGGAAAGTAAGATAAGGTTCCAGTTATTTTATCAAAAATACCAAACTGCAACAAATATCTCCGGGTGTATAAAACTTATTCCAGAAGACAAAAATGAAAGTAGAACAACTCTGATACCAGGAATGTAGTAAAAGCTTGAGAGTGTGAGATGTATTGGGTTATGAGGTATAACCTTGGTACCAAAACCAAATACTGATGACAAGACTGTCCTATTCATAAGGTCTATCCTCTTCATAAAAACAATGCAAAAAAAAAAAACCCTAAATAAATAAAATATTGGCAAATCTTATCCAAGAGCATATAAAAGAGGTTTTATAGCGAAGTTGAATTTAGCCAATAATGCAAGAATTAATATTTGAAAATTGTCACTACTTGTGTTTGACATCATACTGGACGGCAAGAAGAAGAAGTAGAAGAAATAAGTTGGGAAGGAAGAAATAAAACTGTTATTGCAGGCAATGTGGTCATCTGTTTGGAAAACCCCAAATATACTTATCAATTATATTTGAAATATCAGAAATATTATAAACTTTTAGCAAATCTGGACACATAATTAATACAAAATATAGCATCTATTTCAATGTGCCTACAGAGAGAAAATATAATTTATAAATTATCAATTACTTTAGTATAAGGCAAAACCTGTCTAACAAAACCTAGGCAAGACCCTTATGGAAAAAAATAAATTTTACTGAAACAAAGAAAACTTATATGGAAGGGTAAAGAAACTTTTTTTATGGATCAGAAGTCTCAATAGTTTGAGTCAATTCTCTCTAAGTCGATTTATATATTCAATGCAATTCCAGTCAAAATAATTCTAAAGAATTTAAAAATGGAAGTTGGTAAGCTATTGCTAAAATCTATAGGAAAGAACAGTGCACCAGAAATAACCATGACATACAACATGCCTTAGAAGAGAGATATTTATTATTAAACTATAGAAATTTAGTCTCTGGAGCAAAAGAAGGAAAAGGTTGGTCAAGGAGCCCAGAAATACACCTCACACATATGAAAATTGGGTTAGTGACCAATAACACTCTAGTGGAGTTGAGAAACATTAGGCTTTTCTGTGAAGGAGACATGGTGAAATTGCAACCCCATTTCAGTCTGTACCCAAAAGTTTACTCCAGGTGGATTGACTACTCAGATGCAAAAAAACCAAAACAAACAAACAAACAAAAAAAAACTATGAAATTTAGAAGACACCATAGAAGAATATCTTTATGACCTCAGTGTAAGAAGTGGTTTTGCTACATGAAACACCTAAGAAAGCAAAACCATAAAAGAAAGGATTGAGAAAATTGACTACATTAAAATTAAGAATTCCTGTTCATCTTAATGCCTATGTGAAAGCAAAAAGGCACACCAGAGGCTGGAAGAAAATATTTGAAAAAAAAAATAACTGAAAGAGAAATATAAAAAGTACTTCTAGGGGCCAACAAGAAAAAAATATAAAGACGACCATTGGCTTTAACACTCATGTCATAGAGGAAGAACGTTAGTGGCCAATGAGCATATGAAAAGATGCCCAAATATATTAGCAATCAGGATGTGAAAATTAAAAACCAAAATGAAATACCATCCTATATCTACCGAATTGATTTAAATTGGATATTTTAAGTTTGGGCGAAGATGTAGAGTAAAAGGAACTATTATTCTCTGCTTATAGAAGATATTAATTGGCTCATCCACTTTGAAAAACAATTTGACATTATCTAGTAAAGTTATCTCAACAGCTATATTCTTTACTAAATAATTAGTAAAACTCTTATATACATGAGCTGTAAGACATGTAATATTTTTCTTGTAAGAGAAAAAAATTGGACACAACTGATATCTCGATCAACAAGAGAATGGGTAAATATATCTTAAGTATATACATACAGTGGAATAATAAACACAGTTCTTTCAGCAATCCACCACAACTGGTGGAATCCTAGAAACATACCATTTAAATTCAAAAAGGCACAGGAGCATACAAAAATATGATTTCAGTGATACGAGGTTTAAAACCATTGAAAATAAATGATACATTGTTTTGCTCTACATAAATATGGTAAGACTAAAGAAAAACCAAGAATGATAAAATTCAGCAGGATTACTCTTAAGGGCAAGCAATTGAAATAGAAGCAAGAAAGCCCACACAGAAAAATATTAGAACATAGTGATACTGCTCCTTTTCTTGACCTCGGTTGTTTATTGTTAGTGGTGATATCATTCATATACTGTCTATGTGTTTTACAAATGCACTTCCTGCCAACTCAATATTTAATGAAAAAATTAAAATCTGCCATGTACAATTCTTATATTTAGCAGTAACCTGGATATAAAATGACTATTACCTAGTTCTTGCTCTCTAAGACTTACAAAATGACTTTAAGACTCCATGTCCCAAACTTGCCTCAGTGTGACAATCTCATGGAACTTCTTTAAAATGACAGATTTCTCCACCCAGCCTCAGACCTAGTGAAACAGAATATGTATTGTGTCAGGCCCAGGATTTGGGGAGTTTGTGGGAAAGGGTTAGATGTGATCAGACCTGGAGTTGTCCAGCTTAAAGATGCCAGGAAAACTGACCTTTGAGTCCTGGTATCTCAGAGACTTTTTAAGAAAGAATTGTGGCCACGACCCATCAGATAGCCATGAGTAAAGGAATAGAATTATTCTCTCCCTCAAAGGAAGTTGTAAAATTGAGATCATATTTATCATTAATTCATAGATAATCCATGGAAATATCATCAGTGATATGTATATTCATTTTACCGTTTCATTTACCATAAATTCTACTAACTGTAATTTCTGGTTCTATATGATCATCTGTTAGCATTTTTGCAGTCATGTAAGTCTATTTGTATATGTACACACCATATTTTCCAAGATTCAATTAGTTGTATAGTTATAGAATTATTAAAATAATAATAACATGTGCCACCTTGGTCCTTGTAGTTGTTCTCTTCTGCAGATTAAAAATTCAGGGAAATACAGATCTCTTAGTCTCTTCCCACAGTTCTGTTGGCATCAGAATAAGTGCTTCATTGTTTCCTTGGCAAGTAAAACGAAACTCAAGGAAGGCTGCCAATTTGAAATTGCAGTGTGACATTTGAATTACAGAGGTCTACTTTGGTCTGTTGACTGTTTAGTTCTGGATCTCAGTGGGAAAAATAAGGATCTTTAGTTCCCTCCTCATATAGAATATATTTATCAGGGACTTAAAGACAGTGGCATTTATGTCTTAGTGAGTAGGTAACATTTGTTAAGAGGAATTGAATTAGGAATATTGAGTCATGGAAAAATATAGTTTATACTTGCAAGAGGCTTGCTATTTTGTTTTGGAAACAATAAATATATATGGTAAAGAGCTTAAAGCACTTTCAAGGCAACCTGTCAAAAGGCCAAATAACCATAGTGTAAAAGAGTCACCAGAACTAAGGACATACAAAATAAAAGTACAAATTTAGATTTGTGGTTTTGATATTTATTTGCAAGAGTTTTTTTTGTGGTTTTTGTTTGTTTATTTTCTGTAACCTAGAATCAGGTCAGTATTGCATATATTCAAGAAATAGACCAGTTTACCTGCAGGCAGAGTATGTGGAAAGGAATACTAGTTGGACAGTCTTTGAAAAGGTCATTTGAAAAATATTATAGGGATGTTGAAAATGAGCTGAATTTTGTAGACATTTTCCCCCATTAAATAATAACTGGGAAACAGTTCTCCACGAGGCTTTCACATTTCTCGGGCACTGACTGCCCTTTGGTTCTGGACTATCCAATGTTTGTGTCATGCACAGTCTTGGAAGCTAGAGATAGTCTTCCCTTCTGGAACAAGGGTGGCGACATTGCCTGTTATAAAAGATGCAGGTCACCTGAGCTCTGGTGTCCTCTCCAGATAGGCCTGCTTGTGCAGGTATCTTCTGGCCCTCTTCTCATCACTCTTTGGAAATTGGCATTTGAGGGATCCCCACAAAGATAAGATAGTCTATATCAATTAGTCCAAAGACCCATTCTGGGTAAAAGGAACGTTCTGACCTTGTTCAGACCAGAATCCTAGAGAAACACACTGACACCTAGCTTTTGGAAAGGAAGGTATTTGCAGTTTCCACAGTCAGAAGCCTGGGAAAGCCTTAGAGCCTTAGTGAGTTCACAGTAGGGATAGGGGAGCAAGGCATATAATGCCGGTTTAGGGGAAATAGCAGCAGCTGGACTGCCTTTTGACTCAAGCACTCCTGCACTATATCATGCCAGCTGTAGTCAGGGAGACACTAAGAGATCTCAAAGTTTTTTGTGGTGTGTCTTGGCTCCTACAAAGGCATATCAGGCCTGTCAGGGAGAGTTCTTTGAGATACACAAACTCTTGTGGAAAACCATTGGTGAGTGTTTGGGTCCCAACTGGCCTACAGTCCTGATGAAAGTAACCTGCTGGAGACTAAGAAAGTGTCCCTCAACAGTCTCACTAAATTCTTACGGTTAGCCTTACCACCTTGGAAAACTTCCCCATCCCTTATGTTCTAACCATACTTAGGATTGGGCTCCAGGTTGAGATGACCTCCATCACAGTTCCTGCTGTGGGAGTCAAGGCGGAGCTGCTGGGTCAAAGACTCTCCAAAGCTAACTTGGTTGTGTCAGTAGTGATGACACATTATATAGTGCTTCAGGTGGCAGATGTTGGAAGTTTGGTTAAAACACAGGTATCCACTGCACTACTCAAAACAAAATAAATGTACCTTATTACTGGTCCAGAGCTGCCTTCTGCCTCTTATGCCCCTTGATGCCTCTTCTCTCTACCCTGAACTCAGTTGTTGTAAGGAGGAAGGTGACTAGGGGTCAGGATGACATCTCCTTTGTGCTTCAAAAAGACCAGATGATATGTGAACCCCTTGAGTGTGCTGGGGAGCTTTGGGAGGTGAGGCACCCAACTTCATGGTGTGTGGATGCTGGCTCACAGATCACCCTCTCACCTGGTCCCCTAGTGAGGAAGGGTGCCTAGATTCAACTTACCTGGTTTGGGCAGGGTTTGGGCAGTGGGAAAGGAAGCAAATGACCTTTTGGATGCAACCCTTTGGGCAGATGCAATGTAATACTGTTATGGCTTCCACTGCTCAACGTATAATGGAATTGATGTATTATACACCTGCCCTTCTCTATCCCATTAGTGCCAGTGGAGAGCCTCTCATTCAGGGATTGTCAATGTAGAACAGTAATAGTAGGACAAGAGAGAAACACTTTCCCTGTTTTCTTCCAGGTGGACCAGCAGAAACAATATAGTACCCCAGAAAAAGAAGGAGAAATCACAGCTTATTTAAACACATCATGGTTGATCTCAGTTACTGCAAGTTGAACTCATTCTGTTGCTTGGACTTCAGTTAATAATGGTCTTAATTATATGAAATAGACTGACTGGATTTGGTGCTAGCCACTGTGGTCACACTGATCAGTATAGCTGTGGGAAAATCATAAAAATGGAAAAATTCACCAGAAGCCAAAATGGTATAAAACAAGGGTAGATATCAATTGGGAGACGATTCCTCTATGGATCTCTGACTTCTCTGTGTGTCTTGTGAGCAGACACACTCAGGACCTTTCTTTCAGATTACCTTTTTAATGATATGTGTAGAGTGAACAGCCTTGGAAAATAGAGTGTCTCTCTTTAGGGCACATGACAGACTTGCTTACTACATGTAATTAAAAAAAATACATGAGTTCCTTCAGTTCAGAATTCTTTGGGGAGGCACTTTATAGTTCATGTTTCCCAATCAATATAATTATAATCAGAAACAACTATTTTAAGAGACTTTCTTTTAAGAAAGAAAGAAAACAAAACTATCTTTTAAAAAATATTTGGTATTTGAATACTCACCAACAAATTCAGTGTAGTAGAATAGTTGGAAAGGGAGAGGATTTGTAGAGTTCGAGATGGGGAAGATTACTAGAAAGTAAAATTTAAGAAACTGGTTGAATATTGCCTCACTAATTGAATATTACAGATTATAATACAGTAAAACTGCTATTCTTCAGATCTCTTTCTTTTTCTTTTAAGTATATTCGACACACAATGTTACCTTAGTTTCAGGTATACAACATAGTGATTGGACAAGTTTATACATATTGCTGTGCTCACCACACGTGTAGCCACCATCCGCCACCGTACTAATGCTATTTCAGTGCCACTGTTACCACTGACTACATTCCCTATGCTGTACCTTTTATTCCTGTGATTTATTCATTCTGTAACTAGAAGCCTGTATTTCCTACTCTCATATACCGATTTTGCCCATCTCTTTACCTCCCTCCCCTCTGGCAATCCTCAGTTTATTATTTTTATTTATAGATCTGTTTCTGCTTGTTGTTTGTTTGTTCATTAGTTTTGTTTCTTAGATTCCACGTATAAGTGAAATCATATGGTATTTGTCTTTTTCTGACTGATTCCACTTGGCATAATACCCTCTAGGTCCATTCATTTTTTCACAAATGTCAAGATTTCATTCTTTTTTATGAATGAGTAATATTCCATTGTGCATGTATCCTTTTGAATTCATGTTTTCTTGTTTTTTGGGTAAATACCTAGTAATAGAATTTCTATTTTTAATTTTTTGAGGCATCTCCTTACCTAAGTTCAGAATTCTTAACAAAAGATGTTAGTTACACCCTCTGCTTCATTTTTAGACCATGTTCTTCTGGCACTACCCTGCCTTTGAACTTTGTTTGGAAACTATTTCTTATTTTTAGAATCAAGATGTTCAAAACTATCAGGTCTTGCTTGGTTCTTTTCTGTTTAATGGTCCTCTCAATTTCTCTCTTCAGTCACATTTTACCATAAGCAGCAAGAAGAAATCCGGCAGCACCTTAAACAGTTGTTCAGAAATCTACTTAGTTAGATCACTCCATTCACTAGGGAGCTTTCCAACTTTCTCCTTATAGAAGGTGATAATGTTGCTAAGCTTTCTGCCACTACACAAGAACTACCCCCCTCACCCCAGATTTCCACTTACAGTGTGTTCAAGGCAATTCAGGCTTGCTTTAACATACTCTTCAGAATCCTCCCAGCCTTCCTTCACTGCCTGTTTCCAAAGCCACTTCCTCGTTTTTCTGCATTTGCTATGGCAATACCACCTTTCTATTGCTGTGTAACAAATTAGCACCACAACTTAACAACTTAAAGTGAGAAATATTTATACATTACAGTATCTGTGGGTCTGTTTAACTGAATGCCTCTGACTCAAGATCTATTCCATGGCTGCAAATAAGGTGTCAGCCAGAGCTGCAGTCATCTGAATACTCAACGGGGGGGAGGATCTGCTTCCGAGCTCACTTGCAGCTGTTGGCAGGACACAAAGGAAGTACACTTCTAAGCTCCCTCATGTGACTTTTGGCACACCTCAGGTCCTTGCTGGCTGTTGGCCAGAAACATCAGTTTCTTATGATGTAGGCGTCTCCATAGAGCCATGCACAACCTGGCAGATCTTTTCTCAAGGGCAAGAGGACAAAAGAAATGCAAGGCATAGTCTTTTTATAAACTAATCTCAGAATGGACATCCCATCACTTTTGTTGTATTCCAGTTGTTAGAAGTGAGTCACTAGGTCCAGCCCACATTCAAGGGGAAATGGATTATAGAAGAGGATGATTAACCAGGAAGAAGGATCATTAGTGGTCATTTTAGAGCCTGCCTACAGTAGTGGGAAATGAAGTTCCTGATTTTCAGGAGTATACTTTCTAAAAGGAAGGGGTGGGGTGGGGGGAAACAAAGAAGGTACTAAAATACTGTAAAATCAAATGCTAACTTATAAACTGTCTACCACAATCGCTAGAAATTTTTAAGAAGGGAAAAGATGAGTTTGAGTCGTACAAAAATTTTATAGGCAAATCTTCAATCTATCTAGTCAGATTTTAGGAGAGATAATTTGCCAGAGGTATTACCAATTATCTGAGGAGCTGAGTGCTTGAAAGCAGGAACATGGAAGGCCATATCAGTAACCTAGATATAGACAATAGATGTTTCTTGTTTTAGTAGCAAGACAGTAGATTGAAGTGAAATATCAGAAAACATTCTGAGAATGCAAAAAGATTGACAAGAAAATTTTGAATGACTTGAGAAATGAGAGGAGAAATGAGTATCTGTCTTGGCCCAGGCATCAACGGTGGATGTTTTACATATTTTATCCCTTTGAATCCTTTCAGTGTGCTATGCGAGTGCTATCTTTAGGGTCATTTTATAGAAGAGGAGAGCATGGAAGATATATGCTAAATGACTTGCTGGCTATCATGCAACTGTGAAGTTGTTTTTTCTCTTTTGGGACCCTGGTCTCTCCAACCCCAAAGCCCATGCTTTTTTTGTTGGCATTGTCCTGGAGAAGCCAGGGATAGTGAAAATTATCACAGTCATAAAGTCCTCTGGTCTTTTAGCATATTCTAATCACTGTGATTAATACTTTGAAGATATCACTACCAGAAATTCTCCCAATAACCTTATGAAGAAGATGCTCTTATTCCCATTATAAAGATGAGCAAAGAGACTAAGTGGCCTAACATTACAAAACTAGGACACACAGAAGTCAACTGACAGAGGATGGAAAGAGAGATGCCTTTGCAGGGAAGGGGATGCTTTTGCTGAAAGCCATCTGGATGGCTGGCACAGATTTAGGAATTTTAAACATTAAAGTGTTAGTTTGAGGTCTTTCTCCTCCAGAGAAAAAGCATCTCTCTTCTATTCTCCAACAGAACTGAGTCTGAAAATATATATAACCAAATTCAAATCCAGTAAACAAATTCCAACAAAAACTGCATAATCAAGGCTATTTTTATGATTAGCACCATTTAGTTTCCCGGAATTTACCAGAGCAAACATTGCTACAGCAAAAATTACTGCTAATGGTTGAACCTAACAACAAGAGAAAATCCCCAAAAGGGTCATTTAGGCCCCAGCTGCAGCTGTGCTTCACTATATTTCTTACTTGAAAGCTGAGAATTAACAGGAAAATCAGGGCTCTGCTGTGCTGTGCAGATGTGGCTGAAACTGTATTAATTTATTCAGCAAACATTTGTTTAGTGCCTACTATATGCCAAGCAGTGTACTAGCCACACTGGGATTACAAGAATAAATCATACCTGGCGCTTTCAAGGAGCTTATAGTTGAAAGTGGTTGATGGAGGGCAGATATAAAAACGGCCAAGTTTTATGAGTGATATAAGGAGATAGTAGAAGCATAGAGGAGTGGATTAGAAGAATCTTCAGGCAGCGGCTTCATAGGATGAGCTGAGTAGATGGATCTTCGTCTTGGATCCCAGGGGCAGGAAGGGATGGCCAGTAAGTGGAGACAACAGAGGCCTGGAAGTTTTCTTGGTCTTGGGTAGAACCTGATGCCTCCTTCCAAAACTGGGAATATAAGAAGAGGAGCAAGTTTAGGGAAAAGAAAAGTTTTACTTCAGAAATGACCGATTTGCTTATAAAAGGTTCACGTGGCAGGGTCTTCTAGGACGTTATAATCACGAGACCAAAACTTCGTGAATGTCTGGTTACAAGACTCAGGTTTAGAGACGCTGTAGCATATATTGCTGTTGTAGGATTAGCAACATGACCAGCAGCAGCGATTGCTTGTTTTGGGCGCCTACCATGTGCCATACCTTGGTGCCTAGAGGCACCTCTAACTTAATCTCATGACTACCTTGTGATATATCCTAAGGGGGTATTTTTATTCTCACTTTATAGACGAGGACTTTGAAACTTAGATCTGGAAGCTACCTTTACCAACATAATAGAGGCAGGATTTGAATCCAGGCCTACATGCCTTCAAAATCAAGATTGTTTAATTGGTCTCCACTTCAGCAACTCACCAATATAACAGATAATGTCCCTTCCTTCTCTAAAACCTAAACTGAGATCTACAGGTCTCCTGAGTGCTCAAAGTTCAAGAATGTCTCATGTGTTTGCTCCCACCAGTCAAAAGTTAGGTATGTACTAAGAGGCAGAACCTGTCAGGTGTACTTCCTGTTCTTGTAATTATGCATTTTAATAAAATATTAAGTGCTCCGATGTCATATGAGTCTAAAGGAAGTTGTGTCCATGAAAATGAGATGAAATGTTTTGGGAAGAGTCAGTAAAGGTTGGTAGCTCAAGAAAATTAGGTATGAGAAGGAAATGTAAAAGAAACAGACCATAAGCATCTAGAGGAATTTTGCATTCATTTTGCTTTGCAAGTATCTTTTCCATCCATTTTAAGACCCTGCAGTAATTCTATAGATTGTATGCTATGATTCTGGTTTATATAAGAAGGAGGGCATGAAACATCAGTCAGCAGGCCCCTAAGCCAAACCTTTTTGAAGGAGACTTCTGTGTACTTGCCCAGAGTGAGCACATTATGAGAGAAAAGAAGAGGAAGAGAACAGCTCACTAGAGACAGGTGCAAGTCTTCAGAGTGAATTGAATGAAAACACTCAAGATGTGGAAAGTGAAATTCAACAAAACAGGATTATGCACCAACATTTCTGGCTAGGGAAATAAGAAGGGAATGTATTCCCACTTTTTATTCTGTAAAGTTTTACTTTCTATAGACTGCATCCAGCATAGTATGGAAGAAAGAACATGGGCTTTGGAATATGTTACCTTCGATGACATAACTATTTGTCATAACTATTTGACATTGGGTAAAGTCTCTTGAGTCTCAGTTTCCTCTAATTACAATGGCATAGTAATGCCTACATCATACGGTCTTTGAGGAATGTAGTGTTGGGCACACAGTAAGTTACCAAGAAATTACTATTCATTTTTTTTTTTTTGCACCCTTGGGAAAGCAAAAAAAAAAAAAAGTGTAAGATGTTAATCAAGAACGTAGATGGGTTGTAAAAGGGAACTCTTACTATCTCTGTCAATTCTTATACTAAGAACTATTCTCCCTTCCTTTAAAATGGATTTTCACATTGGGACAAAAGATTATCAAGAGTCTGTTTTCTTGAAAGATACCGAATCCGGCCAGAAATAAAGAGGAGATGGATACCAATGGAAACACTTTGTTGTGGCATATATATTTTTTTTTTGATGCAGTATTGTCCGTCTTCCTCTGTAAATGTCAGATTCAGTCCAATCTAATTTTGAGGTTTATGAAATTCTACTACCCTATCATTCCATGTAATTTATTTTCAGATTAACCATAAAAGTGATGTCCATTTTCATTAAATATAGATCAAGAGAACACATTATTCTTAGTCTACTAAATGTAACTTTTTAACTTCTAGATGTTTATGAGGTTCTATAGTAAATGCAGCCTTTATTATAAAGCCTATTTATATTGGGAGTCGTAAATGAGAGATTGGCAAGATAGTTTTTTTTTTTAGGTTTTTATTTAAATTCCAGTTAGTTAACATGCAGTATAATATTAGTTTAGGTGTACAATATAGTGATTCATCACTTCCACTTCCATACAACACCCAGTGCTCATCACAACAAGTGCAATTCTTAGTCTCCATCCCCTGTTTCCCCCATTCTCCAACCAACTCCCCTCTGGTAACCATCACTTTGTTCTCTGTAGTTAAGGGTCAGTTTCTTGGTTTGCCTCTCTCTCTCTCTTTCTCTTTTTCTTTTCTTCCCCCCTTGCTCATTTGTTTTGTTTTTTAAATTCCACTTGACATGATAGTTTTTATTTTATTTTTATTAAATATTTATTTATCTAGTTGAGAGAGAGAGTGCACAGGATGGGGAGGAGGAGGGGTGGGGAGGGAGAGAGACTCTCATGTAGACTCCTTGCTGAGCTCCTGCAGAGCTCCATGCAGGGCTCAGTCCCACAACCCTGAAACAGATGTTCAGATTACAACCTGAGCTGAAACCAAGGGTCGGACACTTCACCAACCACACCACTCAGACTATCCCGGCATGGTAGTTTTTAAACACCCTATCCAGAACCTCTAATAAGTAATAAGTAGAATTCAGACACTACAAGACGTTATCTTGACCTTAGTGTGCTTCTAAAACTAATTAGAAAGAGAAAACATTAGTAGGTAGGAAGATGAAATGAAAGATAAAAAAGAATTTTAGCAAAATTGCAGATAATTTGGATATTGAGGAGAGGAGATTGATAAAGTAAAAAAAAATAATCAAGAGGAAGAATTCTTAATAACTTACATTTATTAACATAATTTTGATAACTAATATGGATGACAAAGCCAGAACTATACTTAGAGATAAGAATTACATATATTGTATATATATTTTATATACTCTAATCCTGTTATTCATTGGAAGAAGTGTTAAAAAATAAAAGTGACAGAATACTGTCTTCTTTTTTTTTTTTTTTAAAGATTTTATTTATTCATTTGACACAGAGAGAGAGATTACAAGTCGGCAGAGAGGCAGGCAGAGAGAGGAGAGAGAAGGAAGCAGGCTCCCTGCTGAGCAGAGAGCCCGACGTGGGCCTCGATCCCAGGACCCTGGGATCATGACCTGAGCCGAAGGCAGCGGCTTTAACCCACTGAGCCACCCAGGCGCCCAGAATACTGTCTTCTTAATAAATGCCTTTGCAGTTCATTTTTTAAAAATATGTGTATTATTGAAAATCTCCTTAGGAGATTTGCTACCAAGTAGCAAGTCCAATAGACATTCTTGGATATATTCTTTTAAAAATATCTGTTGAGATCCTGTTACATGTCAGGCCCCGTTCTAGGCACATGTTTATATTCTTTCCCTTACACGTAGTGAAGAAGTATTTTCAAGCTGGCAAAGGGAAATCAAATTGATCATTTCAACTTTATGTTTAAAATGTGCCACACTGTCATTAGACTTCAAATTTAGCTTAAGCTTTTATGGAGTCATTCAGGAAATTAATCAAATTGATGATGTAGAAATGAATTTAATATACCTGGTTTAGACCTTTATAATAAAGGCATGACTTTGCTGCTGGTTGTAATTAGGATTAAAAACAAGCACCCAGTCTAATATTTCTAAACCAAAACTTCCAGCAAGGTATCAAGATTTGTGTCCTTACCAACCTTATTACATTTCTATTAATTAACATCCCTGGGATTTACAAAGCACCTATTGGTTCTAAATATATATATAAATAGGAGATGAGTTAATTTACAGAATATCACAAAAAGTCATGCCAAATCTGGACTTAGGGTTCTTCTAAGATTTATAGGATCTAATCATACCAACAAGTGGGAGCTACCTACAATCAGCAGCCTCTACTGCTCAGCTACCTTCTCCTGCCAGTGCCAGAGGCACTTGGAATAGAGTTTAGAGTTCACACATTTTCGGACTGGTTTCTGAAGAGTCCAGGGGTTCTGAGTACTGAGAAGCTTTTTCAACCCAGAGATACACTGAGCTTACTTCTATACACAAATGCCGCTGAAGTCAAGGTCTTCGTGATACTAAACTTCACATGAGGAATAGTGTCTGAAGGATGCTGAGGCAGTTTGTCCATCCTGGTCAACAATCCTCAGATTCCTTACTGGAAGTTGTGCCTACTTCTGGGCTCCATAATTTAAAACAAGTGTGGAGAATTTGGAGAGAAGTCCAAGCAGAGGCACAAGGACAATGACAGAGAATGAGACCCAGAAGGAAACCAGAATTATTTTACTTGAAAAGGAGCAATCAGAATGGCAATTTAATAATCATCTTTCAGACATTAGGAATTATTAGATTGAGGTTAATGACCAGATTTTCTTCATGTGCAAAACAGTAAAAGAAATAGGATTTCAGCTTTAGCAAGAAGAATATAGTATAGAACCATAAGAGAAAAACCAGCAATCAGATGCTAAGCCTATTTATCTATTTATTTATTTATCAAAGACCACAAAAACAAATTTAAATTCCTAATTTATCTATTCAAAGGAATAGATCACTCCACACACTTAATGAAAGTGTTTTTAAAGGCAATATGATTTCCTGTCTGGTTTATATATTATATATAATACTATCTGAAAGAACAGTGACACATTAAATGAACTTTGTTTTTTGACCCTATGAATCCATGATTCATCTTTAAATTATGTCATAAGGTATAGATTTCCAACAGTTATTTTAAATTAGAGCCTCATAGCTTGGTGCTGCCAAGAGAGGACCTACTTTCCAATAATGTTAGGGAAGTTAGTGGTAAGGAGGAACATTTATTCCAGGGACCGTGAACTCACGTAGCTACAGGGGCCTGTGGGTACCATGAAGTAGTGAAGCTAACAGCATACAACAGTACAGAGTTAGGAAAGTTCTGGTGTATTTGAAGGTGTGTGACCCATCATCCCAAAGGGGCAACCACTGCTGACTAGCCAGTTGTTTTCACATCACAACATACCCCTATTGCCAGATCTTTAGCTTTCACAAGAAAAACTGGAAATCTGGAATCTCATGTGATTTTTTTATTTAACATCAACAAAATACTAAGATTTATCAGAATGCTGTGCAGGCAAAGCAATACAGGTCACTAGTTAACCAACACATTAGTTAGCAAACAAAACAGAGCTGATTAAACTCTAAAGCTTAGGAGAATCCATCTGCTAAACCTTTGTAAGGCTTAATTAAGGTCCCTTCCAGCTCTGTGAATCTTTTGATCTCCCCTTCCCTCTTCCCTGCTCTCGGTATTGGGTGGCTTATTCACCCAGTGGTGGAGATTTACAGGAATTACTTATTTCCCTTAACAATATAATTTTATTTTGCAAAACCATCACATACTTAGATGGAAAACAACTTTTGTTGCTATACTAAAGATGCTGCTGATGCTATTAGATTTTTAGGAAGGCACTTACATATGGCATAGACATGTCACTTTGGATCTTTGAACTAACATTTGTTTATAACATTGGCTGCATGAGGCATGCTTGACTTAAAAGCCTACTTACACTTCACCATTTGGTGACATACTTTATTTCTCTTTTATAAAATATTTTCAAATAACCCACTTCTACCTGGGCTAAGGGCAGCTGGATCTCTGAAATCCCCTTCTTTTCAGACAGGAGAATATGCCACAGATGAAGAGGAAGATGAAGTAGGACCTGTTCTTCCTGGCGGTGACATGGCCATTGAAGTCTTTGAGCTGCCCGAAAACGAGGACATGTTTTCCCCATCAGACCTGGACACAAGCAAGCTCAGTCACAAGTTCAAAGAGGTAAGTTGCTGATCTGCAAAATATTTTTCTATACCTTTCCATTTCATTATGAAGTCTATATTTTTGTTTGAAAATGTATTGAGAAGAATCGGCTTTCAAAAGAAAGCCTTTTGACAACAGATTGTCTTGAATTTCATTGAATTTCAAGGTAAATTTTAAGTAGATCACATTCCACAGTCATTAATTTTTAAATGCTTGTTATTTGTTGTAGTGATAGCCTATGACAGGTCTGTTCTTCCATAATTTCAAGCTGTAGCCTAAGTGTGCAGTTTTCTTGATAAGTTCAGGTTATATTTTTTCAGTATTATAGAATTTGGGGGACCTGACGATAATCTTTCCTCTAAGAGACTAATTTCTTAGAAAGGTTTTTTTTTTTCTTTTTCTAAAATAGACAAGATCCCAAAAGGAATCAAATGACATACCTAAGTAGTTTAATTGAAGACATTAAAATTTAATGAATGAAATTTGAACAGAGTTGCTGGAACTCCCCAGGGATGGTGAGGTGCACAGGGACTGGTAACAGCAAGAAGTTGTCCCAAGTTCCTCCTGAAAGAAGGCCTTAATGGGTGAAGAGGAACAGAGATTCTTCCCCCAACCCCCAGAGAAGGGCATCTTTATAAGATGCAGCCACTGCAAAAACTACATTTGGGGACAAGGGTGATATACACTCAGCCCCTTCTCTCCTCCTCCGAATGCCTCCTATCGATTAACCAAACCAAGGAAGCAGTGTGAAGAGGTCAGTCTCCCGAGGCGGCAACTGTCAGAAAAGGGCCAAGAATGGATCCCTAAAGGGTGGATAGGTGCAGATAACACATACATTCATCTTCCAGATTAACTACTCAGAACTCCAACATGTAAAACAGAAACAGTGATGAATGGGCCCCCAAACAGTTTATTCTTCCTTGTTTTAGGAAACATCCTCATTGTCAAGGCAAGTGTGTCATTATTTACCGCCCCCCTCCCACCAATAAGCCTGAGGCACTAAAGCTCTGTGGTTTCGAGACTGTTAGGGACTTGACTATTTGGAAGAAAAAGTTCTCCTGTACGTGAAAAAGAAGACTGATCATTGCAAATGTATAATTTCTAATTTTATTTCTGATTTCTAATTTTCTTTCATTTATAATTTCTAGTATCATTAATAATTCAGTTTTATATGTTCTGATGTTATACCTACCATGCCTAATATATTGACTTTTTAATTCCTTATGATACAGTTATACTTGTGAGACCAGTATCAAAATGAATGTACTTTTAAAATGTAAATTTTTATTATAAAAACTTAGGTTTATTATAGAATTTTGGAAAATAACCATTTGTATCAATGCCAAAAATCTCATTCAGGAGCCTAATTTTGTGGTATTTGGGGTTACACAATACATACTGGGTTAAATTCCTACTCTTGATACATGTATAAATGCATTATTAGGATTTTCTCATGCCATCAAATGTTCTTCCGTAAATGATGTTTGTTTATGATAGGGATCTCTTATCATCGATCTACTTAATTTTTTGTCTTAGAGCTTTTCCTTTGTTTCCAGGTCTTAAAAAACTATTATTCTTAAAAGTTACACTGTAACTGGTATGTGTGTACTTATCCTTAGGATGATTTCTCACCATGGAATTATTAGATCAAAGAATATGAGTATTTTGGGGACTTGTGGTACTTGATGCCAGGTTGCCACCGGGATGGCTTTTCTTGGTGATAGAGAAATTTGTTTATGCCGCTCAGTGTATTGAATGCCCATTTCTCTCCCACCTGTTATTATTTGTCAGGTCGAACCATTTCCATTTGTATAGTTCACAGAGTCCTTGAGGCAAAATGCATGGGTTTTCCAGATGATTTATGACTATTTCTAGTTCTAAATCAGCTACAGACATCTTGGGGACAAATGAAGTACTCTGTTCTGTAATGATCACAAAACTCAGAATTCCCTTACAGCAGGAGTGGCAATGCTTATCTTAGGGCTAGTTCTTAAAAGGTTTTCTGCATTAACTGGTATCTTCAACCAAAGAGCAGTGCTGAAAAAGAAAGTTCTCCTGGAAGTGGCTGAGTGTGAAGAGGAGGCAATCTAGGGACTGCTTTCTCTGCAGCTCTGATCTGGCCTGTGAATACTGATTATCTAGAAGAGTAGATGGATGTCTTGTTCTTTAAAAAAGTCTTCCTTGAACATAGTAACTCTCAGTCCAGCTTTGAGCCCATGAATTCAAAGTAGTATATCCGGGCAACAGCCTCTAATACAGCTTATCACACGTTGCCAGGTGTGCATGGCCCTACTTTTTGACAGCTAATTGAGCTGGAAGTGGGGTCCACATTCTTTTAGGGAAGCTAAAGAGTATAAAAGGCAGAAGCAGTATATGGAAAGTTATATCCTCCATTTTCTGAATGGAGCCAAGGACTCCGTGCTCTGTTAAGCACTGTTGGAGGTGTACTCCACTGTGTAGACAATGGCTTGGTCTAGACCCGGGGGTTGGCAAACTGTGACCTATTGGCCAAATCTAACCCACTGCCTTTTGTTGTAAATAAAGGTGTATTCGACACTGCCATGGACATCTGTTTATTTATTGTTTGTGGCTGCTTTCATGCTCCAGTGACAGCCAAGTCAAGCAGTTGCACAAAGACCACGTGACCTGCAAATTCTGAATGATTTACTATCTGACTTCTTACAGAAAATGATGGCTGACTTTGCTGTAGGCCACTGCACAGTCTGGACCCATTCTGTGTGACAGAGCTGATTTAGTTTTAGCCTGAGTAACCAGATCTCTAGTTTTCTCTTATCTTTGGTTTTTGAGAGTTGGAGGTTCGTCCTCACCTCAAGACCAAGCAAATAACAAATTATTTCACTTCTAATTCTTATAATCTCTTTTGTTATATACTTAACATATTAATATATTCATTTCTTCAAGAGATTGTCACTGAGTATCAGTGGCATTTGAAACAGCTTTTGTATCTCATGCACTACCACCATCACAGTTTTAAATTTCTTCCCGTGATTAGCATAAATGCCCCAATACTTACAGCACTAGATATTTTTCACAAGATTATGCACAAACTGTGGGGTGGAGGTGGGGAGTCATGTGTATCAGACCCTGTACAATGTCTCCTGTTCCCGAGGGTTCTCTTACTTGCATTATATTAAACAAGTACATGTTGTGCTCTTTGAGAAAAGTACATTAGACTGACATTATTATCTCAGTCAGTCCTCCTTTTGGCCTATTACCTATCTGCCTACTAGCCTCTCAGCTCCTCTGTTTTTGCTTACTCTTGTATTCCTGTTTTCTCATAGTTCTTGACATATGGTTCGCGGTTAAATATTTGGTGAGCGAATATCATAAAGCATATACTGGAAGTTGTTGTATATTTCGAGACAGCTGCCTCATATAATTTCTCCAAGGAGTTGACAAGATAGCTAGCGCTTTTATTAAATGCTCATTTCCGCATTTCCCTCTGCTTGGAAGGCCAGCATTATTATCCACAGAATTGGTGCCTTTACACTCTGGCCTGCTTTTGGCCTTTATATTCTGTTCTGTTTTCTCATTCTTTGGTGCAATGCTGTTAAAATATATAAGAAACATTGATGGAATAAATCAGATTCATCTAACTCTTCAAAAATTCCTGTAGTGTTCAACCTATTCAAGAACACATTTGAATCACTTTATTCATTCCCTTGGAAAAACTTCTTTGCATTTTTATTGTAATTACATTAAACTACTAAATTAACTTGCAGAGAGCTGGGATTTTTATCACATTGACTCTTTTCATCCAAGTTTATGGAATGTGTCTGTTTAATTCAAGTCTTTTTTTCTAAGCCTCTCTAAAATTTTATAGTCCCCTCTATTAGTTACACAAGCATCCACCTATAAGTAACAGAACATCTAACTAGTGTGGATTAATCAAAAGCTGCCACAAAGGTTACATTAGCTTCAATATAAGTTAAGAAATTTTCTCTATTTTTCTATTTTCAGAAATGACTTTTATAGGAGAGACTTAATGACTTGCATAAAATAGAAATTTCTGTTCCCTAGAAGTTTATTATTACTCAGCTATAAAACCATCTGTGCCTTTGTGGAGGAAGATTTTAAAAACCTTTTATAAAGCTATTACTCTCTCCAAGTTTTCGGGGTTTTCTTGGGCCAGTTTTGGTATTTTGCATTTCTCAAGAAAGTTATCTATTTCCTCTAAGCATTCATGTTCCTACCATTTTTATAATATACTTTTTAAATACTGAAATCTTTGTTATCTGTAACTAGATATTTTTTCATTCTTTGTTTGAATATTTTTCTTAGTTGTTTTTCTAGAATTTTTTCTGTCTTGTTAACCTTTACATTACTAATTTTTAATTAAAAAGTACTTATTATTTCCTACCAATATCTTAATTTTTCCCTCTTTTCTTGTTTTAGTATTGATTAATTGCAGTTAGTACATTTATTTTTGATAATTCTTGCATTCTGATAAATATATTTAAAGCTATACTTTTTCTAAATACTGATTTTTAACTACACATTGCAATTTTTTACATTTAGAATGTCATTGTCCTTTAGATGTAATTTCTCTTGGGATTTCCTCTTTATTTTTTTTAAAGATATTATTTATTTGAGAGAGAGAGAGACGAAGAGAAAGAATGAGCAGGGGTGAGGGGAAGAGAGAGAGAGAGAGAGAGAAGCAGAATCCCTGCTGAGCAGGAGCTCAATTCCAAGATTCAGAGATGTGACCTGAGCCAAAGGCCAGACACTAAACTGAGCCACCAGGCACCCCAAGATTTTCTCTTTAATACAAGAATGTTTTAGGGATATATTTTACTTTCCAGACATATGTAGCTTTATGTTGTTATCCTTTTGTTACCACATTTTAATTTTATCACATTCTGGTCAGAAAATATAGTCCATATGATAGCTATTTAGAATTTCTAAGACTTCTTTTATAACTTAATTCATAAATAATTTTGTTTAACTAGTCCTCATGCATGCAAAATTTTTCTACACATTTTGTGCTTAGGTGAAATTTATATGCTTTTCATTTATGTAAATATGATTAATAATAGAAATATACATTTCTTCTCTGTAGCATGGCTTGGATTTTTGTCTGTTTGATCTATTAATTCTGAAAAGCATATGTTAAAATCAAAAGCTACAGTTATTTTTTTTCCTTCCTATAATTCTGTAAGTTGTAGTTTCATATATTTTAAATCCTTGATATCAGCTGTGTATATGTTCAGGATTGTTATAACTTTGTTTATTTATCTAACATCGGTCTTGTTCCTTATGATGCCCTTATCATGTCCCAAATTTTATTTTCTCTGATAGTAAAACTTCATCACTGCCTTTCTCTTGCACCATGTTTGCTTCACAACATCTATTTCTTCTATCTTTGTTTTCGGCCATTCCATAGCCTTTTGTTTAAATGTATTTCCTTTAGCCAACCTATTCTTAAATCTTACTTCTATCTACTCTGGTTGTCTTTGTCAGTTAATTCATGAGCTTAACCCATTTACATTTACTTTAATTACTTTAATATTAGAATTTAGAGTTGCCACCTTATTTTATATTTACAATTTTCATGCTTTCTTCTTGTTTCTCTTTTATCTTTTACCTGTTTGCCATTAGATACATCAAATTCTCATGTGCTGCTTAAAAGTTATACATTTTCATTCTGTTCTTCTAGAGATTACACATGAGTAATTTTGACTCAGTCTTAGGTTATTTTTCCCTGGGAACATAGAATGCAGATCAATAGCTGTGTCTACCATTTAACAAAACAATAAGCACTGCATACTCTCGTCTGCCTTTCCTCCCCTCTTCATTTTTTTTTTTTTTTTTTTTTGTATTTCAGGAGTTTTGGTTAGATATCTTAATAGGCATGCCTTTTACAAAATAATTAGTTCCAACTCACCTATACTTCTTCCTAACTCTAATGGGATTTCAGTGTTGTCCTGATGTTAATTCACAAGCATCATTTTGGTGCTACTACTTTACCACACGATACCAAAGTTTAAGTTAGTGGCCGGCATGTCTAAACTCCAGGAGAATGGAATAGATTGTCCCTAATTTACCTCCGGATGCAAGTTTACCCCGTCACATGTATAAGATGAGAGATTAATTAGATTGCTGTCTCTCATTCCTGGTTATAGACGCTTGCCTGCTTCATATACTCATTTTTTCCAAACATATCTGGAAACACCTATGTTCTGTCTCTTAAGAATTTCTTACAAATTTTTTTGCGAATTGATGAGTGAGACCTTTTTTTCCCCTCCTCTCTTTTTGGCATCTCCAAAGTTGCATTCGGGAAAGGCAGTAAATAGTTTTTGTTAGTGTGTGATGTTGTACTGCACTGGCTGTTTGCCCCTTCTTTATTCAATCATTTTATCTTTCTTTTATTATTCATTCCATCATTCTATTATCCTTTGGAATGTTTGATTTCTCTTATTTTAACTTATGGCAATAAATGCTTAATTTACTGTAATACTTAATTGTTTAAACATGAAAGCACTTAAAACTATGAATCTCTGTTTAGTTAAGTCTTTGGCAACATCTTTGAGTTTCTTTTTGTTTTTTTAATCATATTTTTTATTTATTTAGTTTTTAGTTTTTATCGTGTTATGTTAGTCACCATAAAACACATCATTAGTTTTTGATGCAGTGTTCCAAGATTCTTAGTTTATGCACAACACCCAGTGCTCCATGCGGTACATCTTCAAGTTTCACTGTTCATTCTTCCTGTCATCATTTTACAAATAGTCTTTATTTTTCATTTTTAAATGTTTTTATTTTCTCTTTGACTTGAATTATTGCAGAAACAGTTTTTAATTTGTAACTTTTATTATTAACCTAATATTTTGTTACATTGTGGTCAGATAATATTGTCTCTAAGTTTTTATTTTTTTCAAGTGGTGCTTTTATTATAGATAATATGGGTATTTGTGATAAAAGTGGTATTATGTGTCTTCCACCTTCTGTATCCTTATCATTTTTCCTCTTTAACCTACTAAACTGAGATCCGTATAGTAAAATTACACCTCATTATATTTTGTGCCTAGTAGCTTGGATTATCTATTTTAATGTTATGTTGCAAGCATATAAAATATGACTTAAAGATTCTTTAATATTTTAATATTCTTCGTTTGATGGTAATAATGTGACTGCTACTTTTGTTTGTAGTTGCTGGATAAACACACTTTGGTAAACATGTGTATGTACCTGCTTTTATAATGTAAATTTAATTGAAGTACTTTGTTTTATTGTAAATTTTGAAAATATTATCTTGGAGCTCTTTTAGTACCAAACTTTAGCAACTTAAGTTTATTGTTATAATTATTGAGAATTTAATTTATCTCATCTCATTTTATGCTTTATGTTTCCTTTATGCTTACTGATTTTTGGTAAGGATTATCTTTAAGTTTTTAAAAACTATATTTCTATAATTTTCAAAATCAAAAACAGAATAATACCATGTGGATGTTCTAAAACAGTATCATTTGAGTGTTTTTGATACAATCTTGGTTTCTAAGACAAGATTGTTGTTAAAATATAATTGTCACATTTTCAGTTAGCTTTATAATACTATGTACAGTAAATGGTTAGACTCTTGGCTTACTCAGTTTCAACTGTTATTCTGTCTACACCGCAATTCCTCATTTTGCAGAGTATATCCTTAAGTAATGTATTAAGTACTCATGGAGGTCACAGCTTTCATGGGCTTCCTGTACTGAGAATGGGAAAATCTAATTTTCATGACATAGGAATGATAATTAGTTCGGTTTATTATTTTGATTCACAACATTTTTTTCCTGATAGTGTTGTAGGGCAGGCTTCACTGTTTTGAGCTAGCTGCATACTGTTAAAAAAAAAAAAAAGTGTAATGCTAACCTGGCATTTGGATACTTGTATTATTTTGGTCTTGTATTTTACATTTTTATCACAATTTCTTCAAGTAGACCTCCTTTCACTGAGTTTTTTTTTTTCTTTTAATTTGCTTTCCTTGTCTTATGTTTGTGTTTTGGTTTGGTTTTAGTTAGTATTTTCTTCAGTTTCTGTTATTTTTATCTCTGTTGCTGTTTCTTTTCTGGAAACACTTTGTCTTCTGTATTAATTATCTTGTTCATATTTTCTTTTCTCTTTTTTCTATCTGAGGTTGTTCTCAAATGTGTCCTCTCATATCAGTGATTCAGTTTTCTGTAGCATTAAATATGCTTGTAACTTCAAGTTCATTTATGCTTTTTGGCACCTCTAACATGACTTAACTTCCTTATAACCTTTTTAGTTTCTCACTCTCTATCCATTCTTTGTGCTCCTTCACGTTCTATGCCAGTAGTCCAGAGAGTTACTGTAAAATATTTTTATTTATGGGCTACCTCATTTTCTCAGTTTCCTTATTTGAGTTTTCATGTTGGTATTCTGTCGACCATCACTTGAAATATTTAGTAATGGGCTCAGGTTTGCCTTTTTCTCCTGTATTTATCTGGAAGTGAGGCAAAAACTTGTTTGTATAGTCAGCTTTCATCCACTTCTTCAATTATGTATCCCATTTCTAGACTCCATCAGGAGGACATATCTGTGTGCCTTGTTTCCTGTGTTGTTGCTCTTTTCTGGCAGTCTATCGTCTAGTGCAGTTCTCTGTGCTTAGGTGAGATACTTCCAAATCTTGCACTCAGTTCTCTAAATTAAAGGGGGAAAAAAAAAGATTATCCCCTGCTCTTAAAACCTTTAGTAGGACCACCCCTATCCTTATTGCTCCACTTTGGGGTGTGGAGCTCAAAATACGCAGTGTGCCACTATTCAGCCACCTCCCTGCATTCTCTTCCTATTCTGGTAGCTGCTTTCTGAATGAATGTGGAATCCTGAGAGAGTCGGGGAACCTGGTTTGAGGACAGTTCCTGGGAAAGACAGTAAAGGCTGCCCAGCTTTCTCACTGGATGGACTCGGGGTCTTCAGCAGTCATTGAGGATGGACAAACCACCTCTCTCTCTTTGGAGTGAGGCTTGGATGCTTTTCTTAATTCAACTTTGTGACTTTCATATTCTACTAACAGATGTTTTTGTTTAGTGTCCATTTGAACTTGTGAGTTTTCTTTCTTTCTTCCTTTTTTTTTTTTTTAAATGTGATTTGACTGGAAATTTAGTGGGGAAAATGAAGAGGCTGAATCAGAAACTGCTGGTCAGGAGACATTTAAACCAGTTGTCTAGTGTTTCCCTTCACACTCCTCCTCAGTGGTCTTGAGGGAAAAATTGGAGTCTAAAAACTGTGCGATTTTACTTAAGTCATAGAAAATGTATGAAAAATAATCTAGAGAAAGTTGTAAATGCCTTAGATAATAATTTAAAGTTATCTTTATGGATAACTAACATGTAGAGAAGCTATAAAGTAGTTTATCTAAACTAGTGTACTTAGCAGCAAACAGAAACTTCTTTAAAAAAGAAACTGTAATTACATGCTTTCACCTACATCCATTTTCATCTACATCATTAATAACTAGTTTATGAATAGCTACTTGGAGAGTGACCTTGTTGGAGTAGTTCACCCTAGCCTACATATGCTGCAATTAGTGGTACCATTCAGATTAGATTATTATACTATTCAATCACCCAGCTTCAGCTAATTTTGCATAAACTGTTCCCTGAGAAAAACACTTGGTAAAGATTGGTACCATATATAAAGCTTTGAGTAGAAATTATAAAGGAATATATTGTAGCTTCATTTTAACAGCACCTGGGTATAGGCAAAAACAGCTGTGATTCCTTCTTTTACGGAGCCTACCCTGTCATAGGTTAAGACAGACTTCAATCAAATAATCACCAAGATAATTATAAAAAGTTTGATTCCAATGCCGAAACCACTTTATAAAGTTCTATGCAAGTATCGTTTATTATTTCACCCTTGTAAAGTAAAACAGAGAATGTTGCTGTTATCTGATTGTAAGATATCTGGCACTAGAGAGCTCTTAAAATCTTTGCAGCAAAGACAGTATTTTGCACTTTTTAAGGAAAAATGTTTTCCATTCTTGCACAGGATAGGTAAAGAAAGTGTAGAAGTTCGGTCTCTCCATTTCTGTTTCTGCATACGAATGTTTCTATTTCTGGCACAGTTATATTTGGATTGTATTGATTCAGTGATAGGGTACATGTTCCGTATTCATCTTTTTGAAAGAAGTAAACAAAATGTACACAGCAGGTACACCTGCAGAGTGTTATATAAGAGCTGCTGTTCTCTGTAGGAGGCATGTGTTTATTTGTGCTGTAAGCCCAGGGTGGGCATCTTTGGCATTCACGTTAAAAGATGACAGAAGAGATGAGATTGGTCTTTTAAGTTAAAACACTGACCTGCAATCCTTAACCTTTTCTTTTTATTTATATCCTCTCTTTTTATTTATATCCTCTTCCCAAGTATTCTCTCCAAATCTGGATTTTCTGAAGCCCCAAAATTCCAACAGGTGTTTCAGGCTGGGTTTCTACTAACCTATCCTGTTGACTCCCTCGCCCCAGCCGTCAGCTGGACCAATCTCAGATGGTGATGCGCGAAGTCTTGATCTGTCCTTTGGAAAGGTTATTAAACACATGGAGAGAGAACAGCTCTAGAATAAGAAAACACGACCTTTCACCAACTGTGCTTTCTTGTCAAGTCAGTTCACCTCTTTGAAAAGCAATTTTCTCTTCCTCTCTCTGTGAAATAGATGTATCTCCGTCTCACCCTGCCCATTTGCCAAAGTGGGAGATAAGACAAATCGACCAAAGCCTAAGGGCCATCTGACCTGGCTATAGGAACAAAAGACCAATCAGGCTATCTCAGAGCAGGTTCCCTGCCATGTTTCTCTTGGGGTGATCTAGGAACTTCTCTTGGAAGATGGTCTTTATTATAATCTCCTAAAGTAAGTGTTTGGAAGGTAGGTTCTGTGTCGTGTGATGAGCACAGTGCACGGTGTCATTAGGTCAGTGCTAGCTGAATAATGAGGGAGCTCTTTCTTCCTAACGTCCATGAATAATAACAGCAGGGGATGGAACACCATCCTGTATTTAGTGTCAGAAGACTCGGAGACCACCAGAAGCGATCCATGGTTTCGAGCCCAAGTAATACTTCCTCAACCAGGAGGTCACAAGGATGACATAAGGCTCAAGAGTTTTTGTGAGGAGTAATTGAAAAAAATGTATCGCGAAGCTGATTAGGTGCGAGGTGAAGGGGTTAAGAGAGGATGGAGAGTCAGACCTGAGATATTTTCCACTCCAGCACCTGCTTCCCATGGGAACTTGAAGAAGCCACCTAACTTGTTGGGGCCTCTGTCCCCATCTGAACAATGAGGTGGACTGTGCCTGCCGGCCTTCCCTCACAGGCTCATTTGCAAAGATAAAGGAGATGATAAAAGAGATAAAGCATCCTACAAATATAAGAAATTTAGTGGAAAGAACTGTGGACTGAAGTGTACAAAACCTGACTCTGACACTCATTAGCTCTGCAGTGCGTACAACTAAAACAGTTCCTCCCTACATAAAATGAAGGTTCAATTAGTTTATTGTTGATATTTTTCCTGTTAATAGAGATGGGTTTGTAGAAATTCTCTTAAAGTGCATAAGAGCCTTAAAATAATTACACGTCCTGTCATTTTAGGCCTTGGGAAGTCTAAGAAAATGTTGCACCAAAACTTTTGCCCATCTCCTGAATAATGTCCGAATTTACAGACTTCAGTCTGTTTTCCTGTATCCACAGCATTTGGCTGTACTTAGTAGCACTCCAGGCTTTTTTCAGTGCTCTCCTTCACCGATAATGAGTTCTGCTGTCTTCTGTTATCCATTTCGGTGGGATGGGAGGGTGGGATATCTGGAGATCAACTTGACTGCTTCAGTTTTACCTGGGTTCGCCCTCCACATTGGTGGATTAATCTGTATATGCATTCATAGGAATAAACATGCTCACTTGACACAAGGATTTCTAGACTCCACAACCATGACAACCATCTCCAGGCTCTTCATTTTGTAAATGTCACACCTGTAGTATTTGCAAGGGCCTTGGAGTTCTTCCCATCTAGCCCTCTCACTTTTCATATGGGAAGTCGGGGCCCAGAGAAGCAGCCCGCTGTCACTCACAGTGATCTGAACGAAGAAGAGTCAAAGTCCCAACAAGCTGCATGCCACATACTTGGTTATCCTACAGTTGAAGGGAAGTCAACCACTGAGAAAATCAAATCTGGCACTTCCCCACAGTTGCAGCGTTCGTCGTAAAATCTGCCCTTTTGATTTCGTGCTCCTCTTCAAATAGAAGCAGAGGTGTTTGTTTTATTTCAGGTGTGACATTTTACAGCATTTAGCACTTTTGACTAAGAAGTACGGTTGTGGTAATTACATTCGAGTTCTTCAGATCATTCTTGTCTTAGTCTGGGCTAACTTTAAATGGCTTATTCTGTGCTAGCCACTGTGCTAGCAGCTTTACATGGGTTATCTCATTTAAGCTTCCAGTAAAGAAGGTTATGACCTATGAGGAACTGTACTGTACAGGTGAGCAAAGTGAAGGTAAGAGAGGTGATGTGACTGTCCAGCATCATGGAGTCCATGCACGGTTGGCTTGAGATGAATTCAGTCTAGCTTCACACTTGGCCGTGGTGGAAAGATCAAGGAGTCACTCTTCTTGTCAGTAACACTTCCAGATACTTCAGAATCACCTAGGTATGTGCATTTGCTGGCATTTGCTGGATGCCTGAATGTGTGCCCACCAAAGTAGAAGAGCTCCACAGAAAATCATTCCTGACAGCCTACATGTGCGCATGTGTACATGGATATGTTTATTTATATATACATGTGTGTGTGTATATATATATGTGTGTGTGTATATATGTATAAGGTAACATATCTAATATCCAAGTATTTGGCCATTTTCAGTTTATTAGGTTTACATAGGTGTGGGAGAATCGCACTGGTATTTATTAGAAGCGGAAGGCGTCATCCTCTCTCCTCATAACATCTTGCACATCGTGGCTCTTCAATAAATGCCTGTTGAGTCAATCCTTAGTTTCGAAGGAAAATGGTACCAGATCAGGAACCAGAAGGTCTAGGTTCTAGTCATGGTTCTAAGAGCAATTCACTGCGACAGCTAAGCCAGGTCAGTTTTCATCCATGTGCCCTAGTTTTCCACATCTTCTTAGGAGTCCAGAAATGCAAGGATTGGTGATTCTGCGAGTAGCATGTTCTCTGTAGGGCTCAGAGCTGGAGTAAACATACACCTGATCATTGGAGCATGTCAGGCCGGTTGCCTGAGAGATTCATCTGGACTAGGGCTTTGTTGGTAAGCTCAGGCCTCATCAGCGAGGTGGAAGGGAGTTGCCATGAATTTGGAGGGGCACTTGCCAGCTCCATTGTTGCTCTGAGCAACTCTTCAAGGTAGGCTGGTGAAGCATGGTACCACTAAGGCTATGGAAAGAAACCGGGAGTGCCAGGACTGCCTGTTTGGGGCCTCATGAAAGAACGCCAGCTGCACAGAGAATCCTTCCTCTCGAGACTGTTAGAACTCAGGAGTCCCTGTGAACCTGTGAGGGTGAAAGGGGCAAGAACCACACGGACGAGACTACAGGAGTGTGCAGACCAGTAAGTGGTAAAGTAAGAAATGGTGTGAGTGGGGCAGAATCAAATTTAAAAGTTTCAAGATTCCCCATGCCCCACCCCCACCCCAGGACCGGCAGCAGTAGCTGAGCCATAGCAGTGTAGACCACAGGGCCTTAGCATAAGCAGGAGACCAGAGAGCATGGGGGAGGGAGCATCCCTCTCCATCCTTCCGCCGTGCCCCTACCACAGGTTTTTTCAGCAGGCTGAAAACGAGGGCCTGGTAAGAAAACCTTAGACTCATTTGACCACAGCAGTTTAGACATTTGCAGCCCTTCTGGTACAGTTCTAAATCCTAAATGCTCTGAAAACAGTTTGTTTCAAATAATTTTGCGGCAAACTCATTTGGCGGTAAACCTGACCAAAACAGACAGGATGCTATGTATAGTCTCTGTTATCTACCTCACTTAGTGGGAAATGCGTATGTTCGGTGGCAAAAAATACGCGTGTATTTGATCACAGAGTGCCTCCATGGGCCAGGCCGTGGGCAAGAGACAATTTATGGAAAATGCCTCTCCTTGCTTTTCTGAAATTGGAAGGATTCTGAATTCCAAAAACGTCTGGCCCCAAGGATTTCGGAGAAGAGACTTTCAACCCGTAAATTGTTTCTGAAAATCTTGGTGCATTTCTTTATCCCTTAAGGAAAGGAATGTTTCGTTTGTTCTTCTCACCCTCACAGAGAAAACAATGGCGGGGGGAGGGGAGAAGCAAACAAATGTGACCGGCGGCTCGCGTGCTAATAAACTGCAGCCACAGCTTTTGGGGGTCCAGGTCTTCCACAGGAGTCGATTTTGGGGGGACAGAAATCTTCATCTGTACCTTTCCTGCAATTGAAAAAAAAAAAAAAAAACACCGATGTCGCCGTGGAACTGCCCCATCCTGGTCTTCCGTCTGGCAGCAGCTCCCGCCGCGTAGGAGCTGCTCGGCGTTCGGTGCGTGGGACTCGCGGAACCATAGCGCCATCTTTCTTCCGGATTCGGAATCGGATCCTCGCGCGGCCGCGGGCCCACTTGCCTCCCGGAACCGTGCCGTCCACAAGGCTCTGGGCTCTGAAACCATTCCCTGGCGCCCAGGTCGTAGAGGAAGAGCTGCAGAGGGCTAGAAAATGTGTTGTCTTTTCTGTAGGCCCCGAGCAATTAAATTCGTAACCTAATCCGTTAGGGAGTGTGGGCCATAGACCCCGTGTTCCATTCGTGTGCACCTAGTGAGTCATTTTACACACTAGACGTTTTAATTTACAACCTGCTGCATTGCAGCACTTTTCTGGGCCTTCTCTGCTACGGGATAAGGTATTCTTCTAGCAGCCAGGGCTTCCAAAATATAGATACACTTTCTTAGTTCAGATTTTTTTCTTTCTTTTCAATTTCCAGTTGCAAATCAAACATGCAGTTACAGAAGCAGAGATTCAAAAATTGAAGACCAAGGTAAGCACCATTAAATGGTGTTTGAATTGTACTTTTTAAACTTCAGATGCTATGAATAAATTCAGCCCTAGGACTAAAGGATTTGTTCCTGTGCATTTGTAAGAATACAAATGGGAGAGGTTCATTTCCACTGTTAGATATGTAGACAGACCTGCCAGTGAGACACATGCCCCTAGGGGGTAAGCGCCACCATACTTCCTCAGTGAAAACAGAAGAGCGTTTTAAAAACAGATATTTACATATTTGCCCGTATGCGGCCACTTCCCTGAGATTTCCTCAAAAATTAAATATTGCTAATGGTTCTAGCATCTGAGTTATGTTTTGACCACTAATTATGCTGTTCTTATTATACAAGCTATTATGCTGTATCTCTTTCTCTTTATTTATCTTGTTTTAAGTAGGCTTATTCGTTTACTTATTTTTAACTTACTCATCAGAAACAGTGTATTTCAGTGTAGCACATTAATACTTTTTCATAGAAAAAAATCCAATTTCTAATAATTAAATATAATGAAATTTAATATGTGAATAATTGATTTTAGATCCCAGTTGCTACTGGAAATTTTTAGACAAGTTTAGTTTGCATTATTAAATTTGTGGGAGAAAAACAGGTCTTGATAAAAGAGAGTATGTATTTTTTGTTTATATATGAAATAACGCAAGATTCAAAAGGGCACGCTTAGTTGGTAAATTATAAGATACTTGTAAATTCCTAGAATTGTGTTTAGGTTTACCAAATATGTAATTTCAAGGATTTAAAATATTTTTTGAATTACTTTAAAAATAATATTCTTATTGTTTTTGTGGTCTTTTAAAAACTCAGACATAATTTCTCCCCCACCACTAACGATCTGTTTTCCCGTTCACATTGAACAATTATTTTGGTTTTTCCATGTGTTTTAAATGGAGATGAATTAGCAGGGCTATTTTGGTTAAATGGTATTCTCAGCTAATAACTCTATAGCTCTTTAGTCAAAACATGTCTATACATCATTCACGGTGTCAGCCAAGCTCTGTGAAAAATCATTTTTAAATTAGTAGTGGTTGGTAAATAAACAACTTGAATACAAACCATTGCTTAATAAAAGATGCAGGAAAAACCTAGTCTCGTTTTAAATTGCTATTGTTTCTTAGCACAGAATTGGAAGAATAGATTTTTTCTTTTAATTGTTGGTTATAACCAGGGAAAAAGATTCCCCTGTGGGTTGTAAGTGCTTTAACAAAGCTTATGTCTTAGACCAAAAGCATTTAATTTAGAAAATCCTATAAATTAGTATTTTGTATTTTCCTCTTTATTATATTGGCATGTAATATCTATAGTAGCTTACTTTCTTGTGACTCTTTATGATCCATGTTGATAATAGAATTCCTAATATTGAAATGTTTTTGATTTTTTTACTTTGTAATCTACTTTGTCAATGTATTTAGTTTAAAATATACATTAGAAGATACATATATATATATTTATTTATTTATTTGCTGAATGTGTATGGTCTGGGGATGTCTTCGATTTTGAAAATTGTTAGTTTATAATGACTCCACATCCTTTTGAACTTGGAAGGAAGCATGTGGACTAGATGAAACACTAGTTTAAAGGTCTGTTACTGTGAATAAATGACCTTTGACCCCTCGCCTAAAGGATCAGCCTTGAATTTCTGTAGAAATAAGGGGGTCGGACTAGTATACTATCTATTCCCAAGAGTCCCTACAAGCAGAAACACAGGAAGCTGCCTTTTTGTTCCATCAGAGTGATTTAAAATAAGTCAGCAATAATTTATATATATATATATATATTTTTTTTTTTTTTTTTAAAGATTTTATTTATTTATTTGACACAGTGAGAGAGATTACAAGTCGGCAGAGAGGCAGGCAGAGAGAGAGGAGAGAGGAGGAAGCAGGCTCCCTGCTGAGCAGAGAGCCCGATGCGGGCCTCGATCCCAGGACCCTGGGATCATGACCTGAGCCGAAGGCAGCGGCTTTAACCCACTGAGCCACCCAGGCGCCCAATAATTTATATTTTTTATTTACACTATCTTTTACACTTTTCTGCAAATTGGAAGATTATAAGGCTCTGGAAATTGAGAACACTGCCAGCAAAATAATGAGCTACAGACTATGTTCGTGTCAGTTGAAATAAAGGATGTAATTATTAAAAGGGATAAAAACCAAAGTAAAAATAACTAACATTTATCAGATTATGCCCAAGGAGCTGTTCCAGGCATGCCGTTGTGTCACCTCACAATTCCATCTTATAAATAATACACCTGAGTCTTAGAGAGCTTCAGTTATTAACTGCCCAAAGTTTAAAGGCCAGTAATGGTAGAGCTGGGCTTCAACTCTAAACTGAATGACTCCAGAGACCCCTTCTTAGCTCTTAGGCCAAACTATGCTTCTGCTCCTCTCTCCTTCCCAGTGTGCCTCTCCCCTTCACTTTTCAGTTCGTTTTTTACATCTAATTCTATGTAGGAAAAACATTTGAAAGAAGGTACATTGGAGTTCATTGGCTAGAATCCAGTCAAACTCGAGAACAGTACGTACTGCTCACAGATTTCAAACCACGTGGGGCAATGGAAAGATCATGGGAGGTGAAATCAAATCCAGGTTTTATTATTTATCAGATGTGTGACCTTGCTTGGACAGAGCATTTCCCTTTCCAAGACTTCCATTTCATAATCTCCGAAATGCTGAAAGTAAGGCTTGCTCTTCTCATCTCAAGGTTCTCGATGATTGAGTATATGTGACAATGGAACTTAATTTAAAACATGCTATAAAAACAGGACGGATTTTGCTACAGAATACCCTGATTACCCTTGCCTTGACATTTGCTTTATCCAGCTGCAAGCAGCAGAAAATGAGAAAGTGAGGTGGGAACTAGAAAAAACCCAACTCCAACAGAATATAGAAGAGAATAAAGAGAGAATGCTGAAGTTGGAGAGCTACTGGATTGAGGCTCAGACCTTATGTCACACAGTGAACGAGCACCTCAAGGAGACTCAAAGCCAGTATCAGGCCTTGGAGAAGAAATACAACAAAGCAAAGAAATTGATCAAGGATTTTCAACAAAAGTAAGCAGCTTCTAATGACTAAAGAATAGTTGTGTGCATCTAAAGGAGGCTTATATCCAGTAATTCTGTAACATCGAACAGAATAGAAAAGATCATCTTGGTGATCCCTTTAAGCAGAGTTATAAAGCATTTAGACATTCAGTTTTGGAATCCCTTCTCTCATTTTTATCGTGTGAGTTTATATTTGGTTCATTTCACAGTTTTTTGGCTGTCAGTTACCCCCTGGTTTCTGTTTGACAGTCACTCCTAATAACTATGAAAATATTTGAATCTCTGTCCTTTTGGAAACAGCTCTGAGTAGGAAGCAAGAAGCCCAGTTGAAGTCACGCAGGTTGTGATGTCACGACCGTGCAAAGCCACAACTGGGGCCTTGAGGACGTTGCTTCTGTCTCTGTTCTTGGTATCAGGGACTGCAGAACTTTCCCACCTCAGATAGTGTAAACCTTGACTAGCAAGGCCCCTTGCCCTGCCATTTTCTGTTGCCCACAAGGAGAATCACAAGGGGCTCAGTTTGCTGCAGTGAGAGAGTCCAGCCTCACACTTGGCTTTTGAAGCTCATCAGCTCTTTCCACACGAATGCTGCTTTGCTTCCCTCTGTTGGATTTTGGTGTAATTTCAGGGAGCTGGTTACTGGATTTTTTCATCAGGAACTTCAGGTGCTTGCTTCTGGCCAGCCAAAACAATACAAAGTCACGCGGGACCACTTCTGGTCTTCCGTGCCGAGCCTTAGAAGCTAAGCATATGTGTAAGATTGACGATGTCTCCGTTATTTCCTATCTCCGAAATCCTGTTTTTCATATTTAACGGAGATTGCTCTAAAATGTTTATTGTGAAAAAGGGGAAGTTACTCTTTGTGATCATTAATCCAGCACATCACTATTTTAATTCTTCCTGCCAAAAATCTCATCCCTAATTGTATTTCAGGTAATAACTTTATAGTAAATGTTGCCAGATTTGCAGGTTATATTCCAGGCTCCCAACGTGGAGATATTTTCTCCTTCTCCCCATGTTATCCTCCAGTGTGTAAGTGACGGCTCCCCCTCAGTGTTTCTGACCTGCCCAGTCCTTCACCACTATCATTCGTAGAAAGCAGATTGTAATTATCTTCTCTAAACTCTTACCATCCAGTCTCATTGGTTTACAAAGTACGTGGCTTTGTAAATATGGAATTATAACTATCTGACATGTAATCATCTGCACTAAATTACCCAAGGTGGGTCATTAGTTCAGTAGCTTCTCTCTAAATCTGCATGGGTGCCTTAGAATCAGGAGTTAACAAACGAAAGTCACAGTAAGCAGAATCAAGGCATTCCTCTTTAATTTAGGAGCCATTAAAATGTTTTATTTGCTTTCGTTACTAGATACCTTTTTTCGAGCTCTGATTGAGTCTTGTTTACTTAAGTAGCTACCCAGTTGTTTGTCCCACTGTGCAGCTTATTGCTTCAGATAAGAACTTCCACATGTTTTCTCATTTATTGAGTATTTGATGCCATCAGATCTTTTATTTTCTTCTTAAGAGAACTTGATTTCATCAAGAGACAGGAAGCAGAAAGAAAGAAAATAGAAGATTTGGAAAAAGCTCATCTTGTGGAAGTTCAAGGTCTGCAAGTACGGGTGAGTTATGTGCTCAAAACCACTAAGTAATAGGATGGTTTTGCTGAGTTCTTAGAGAGGAGTGCTGGCTTAGAGTTTTATGGATGGATTTTCTTTTCCCCTTAGATTAGAGATTTGGAAGCTGAGGTGTTCAGACTACTGAAGCAAAACGGGACTCAAGTTAACAATAACAACAACATCTTTGAGAGAAGAACATCACCTGGTGAAGTCTCTAAAGGAGAGACCATGGAGAATTTGGATGTCAAGCAGACATCTTGTCAAGATGGCCTAAGTCAAGGTTTGTCTAAACTAACCACAAAAATTGTTTCCAGTGACTATAAAATTTAGCCTTACATTCTTCTTTTCCTTACGCAGAGATTTAAAAGTTGAGATAGCCTTCCTGCCATGGGAAAGACAAAAAGGCTTATCAATATAAGAACCTATCATTTGGCTCTTATTTTATCAAAAGCCAATGCTTTGATGAAAGGAAACAACAAAATTACAAGTTAAGCCAGTTATTTTTAAGTCATCATAATATTGATAGACTTAATGAACTACCTTAAAAAAATAAGTAAACTACCTTAACATGATAGTTCATCTAGGGTGAGCTGCTGCTTATATATTAGTAAGTAAATCTTACAATTTTTAACTCATTAGAATGAAAATCTTTTTCCTAACATCAGAAGGACTACATGACTACCTACTTCTAGCACTTGGAATTCATTGAGTCATGAAGAGGACCTTGGTGTCCTCTCTATACTTCTCAGTCTTTCCTGTCAAAGAGCAAATAAGATCAAAACACTGGAAACATTTGCTATTGTAAATGTTTGTCTTGTTTTATGCACCAGCCATAAAACGGTCACTTGTTTCCCTGTGCAAACACACATCCATACAGAGGTTGTGTGTATATGAATGTGAATGAATGTTTTAATATCTAGAGCATATTTATAAATTAGAAAATGTGTAAGAATTTATAAAGATAAATGCACAGCAGGACATAAAACCTTTGGTTTCATCTTTTAAAGTTTTTACCTAATAGTCCTTGGAAAAAGTGAAAGTAAAAGAATGTTGTGAATCAGCGCCGTCATGATAGGACAGACAACTCACAGGCAGTGATTTGACAGGCAGAAAAACTGTTCGCTAATGAGCTGTTTAATTCTCTGATGATCTTTCTCACATATTAAAATGTCTCCAACGAGACTGCTCTTGATATGCAAGTGTTTATATCATATCATTAACTTTTAGAACTGCATTCTTAGCCATTAAAAATGAAAACTATTGGAAATCTTCAATTAAAATTAAAGTGAGATCTAGAAATTTGAGACTATTTACTACATTTGTATCTTTTTGCTGGGCTTTCCCTTAATAAAATATAATGGGTAAATCTTGCCTGCTGGGCAGCTTAAAGAGGAGTATTTAGCACCAGTGTTCCCACTAACTGAAGAGCTGTGTGTCTTCAGGAAAGTTATTTAGTATCTCTGGACTGGTTTTACTATGTATAACATAAAAATAGTCACACTTCCTTTTTCTCCATACTAACAGATATTTTTGAGGTTATATGACTTAGTCACTGAGGTGAATAAAAGCTTTTATAGGATCATAATTTTTATATCAGAAACTTTATAAGATTGATTTCTAAAGAAAAATATCAGGAAAAAATCAATTTTTTTTCACCTTTTGAAATATCTCAATTCCATTAAATTAATTGTAGTTTATAATAAATCCATGCTTCTGCTGTGACATGCACCAAGTATGATCAGTAAACCAGTGGCTTTCCAATGTTCAGTTCATTTCTGTTCATTTGTTTCCATTCAGAAATCTGTATCTTGTCAAACATATAATTAATGGTATTTATTAAATTATGTGACTACAGAAGACCAACAAACTCTACTATTAACATGCTGATTTGAATCAAAACCTTATATTTCTTCTGAACCTTTCCCTATTCTACACCCTCCATTTTGCCACATAATTATCAGTTTCCCTAGCAACACTGTCGGTTCACAGTGAGATGCGGAGACTACTAATTCTTACTGAAACCAATCCATGCTTGTGCAGTGGAGGTAGAATCAGTCATCTTAGACATTAGTAGCATACATATCAAGTGGTTGCTCTTCCAGTTTTGCTGCTGAGGACAGTCAGTGATAAATCTCCTTGAATTTCAATTGCTTTATCACATAAGCTAAAATGGCTTGGTCAGTAGCTAAATAGGAATGCTCTGGAAAGCACTTGTCTAAATTGATCCTTTGCTTCGGTTGCTAGGGAACACTGAGGTCCTAGAGCTTTAGGAAGTAAAAACTGAGGACCAAACACAGGCTCTTCGCACTTAAAGATCGCCCTCCCACACACACATATCTTTTTGCAACAGGTTGGGTACAGCAGTTGCCCTCAGTTTCTGCCCCTCAGATGCAGTGCCTTTTCTCCCCACTTCCTGTGGACTGTCCAATTTTGACTTGCTTTCTGAGCACTGGAGTGTTTTATTGATAGGATGAGTGGTTTAGCGTATCTTTAGGCCTTGAGGCAACTCAGTGAAGCAAAAAGGATTATCAATTAAAGTCATTGAAAAACTATGTTAGAATGAAATACTGAGAGAAAGAGAAAGGAAGGAGAGAATGAAGGGGGCAGAATGGGAGGAGGAGAAAAGGAAGGGCCTCAAGCAGTCATTTCTTCACAGGGAGTCATGTTCTTCTAAGAATGAGCTTCCCAGCTGAGGAGGGATTAATTACGTGACTCTCAGTATTGAATTATTGTAAGTTTTCAGAGTGATAAAATCACTTTTCAAACCATGCAGAAATTTACCACAGTTACAGTTCTATTTGAACACTATTTGTGTGGTTCTCTCTATAAACCAAACCTACTCAAGTATCTCATTAAAATTTTAACAGATTATACAAAGCCATTACTTAATATGCTCTAATACATTTTTTATCATAATACATAAAGCAAATATAACAATTTTTTTTACCAGGAGCCTTGACAGACCCTTATTAAGGATTATTGCTCAATTATTAAGAGTTATTAATTAGTACTTATTATTTATTAACCAGAATACATTGTTTTACCTGTGTTCCAGGATGCGAAAAATACTTATTTTGCCCTCCCTATGACATGTTTTTTTGTTTTCGTTTCTTAGTGCCTGAGTAGTGCTAGTCTATGTAAGAATTCTCTATCTTATAACCAGGGGCCTTAAGTGACTAAAAATGTCTTCGACTGTCCAGGTATTTAAGTCATGATTAGAGTAAGAGCAGACAACAGGTTAGAGAGACCTTGGAAGAAAAAGGCTATAGTCTTAGTTTGATTAGATGCCCTGGAAAACTGACTTGAACAACATGAGCTTCCCATACTTCAGATATTCCAGGATCTTTAAGATGATACTGTTTCTGGCTTCAAATATTCTAAAGGCTCTTGTGAAAGGTTCTTTATATTCCATAGAAATGACAAAAGAAAAACCAGGACTACTTGGTAGAAGTTACGTATGAAGGGAGATTATCATTATCCTGCCTGGAGGGGTTAGAAGTAAGTATGATACCTTTAGAAAAGTGTTTTGAACCCTGAAAGCCTGGTGCCACACTGACTTGTAAGAGGAAGAAAGGCTCCGAGATGGAAAGAACAGTGTTTGTCCCTGCCTGTCACATAAGAAGGCATGTAGCTTGTAGAATAAAGGGCAAGGAAGATGAATGGTTTGGTAGAAGACAAATACATAGATGAGATAAACATTTTAAGAGGTGAGAGGGAGTTTGAAGAAGGGGGGAAAAATGAATAAAATTAGAATAATTCTTTTTTCCTAATTCACAGACCTTATGTTAAAGAATGAGACCTTATGTTAAAGGTATGCCTCAGGGTATTCTTGGAGTAAAAGTAGTCTTTGAATGCCTGAGAAGAAGTCATAACTATTTCTATAAGCACTGTGACCCATTAGTAGTTTGGAGGCATAACAGGAACTGGGTCACTTGTAGGTTTGTAAAGGTAGTTCAAGTATCCCTCTGAAGTTTGGGTATTACTACCAAATGCTGCTGCTTTCTCATATCCATCTACTCGGCGACTAGTTAGAAAACACTGAATGTTATCTTCCCTAAGTGTGAACATTGAAGGATTATATAAAGCCTTTTATTCTTAGGTCCTTTAGTTACTTACTATTCCTTAGCTCTAACAAGAACTGAGCCAGAAGAAAAAGACTAAAGGTGCAAGATGGCAGATTGTAGGAAAGTCTAGACTTTCAGCATAGATTGTATCTAGAATTAATTACTCAAACCTGGGTGTCTTTGAAAAAAAAAAAAGAAGACGAAGAAGAATATTCCTTAGCTACTTTCCAGGTAATTGAAGAATATTCTGGAGAAAGGAACATAAAGATATGAAAATAATACCTTCTTGCTTCCTCTCCTTTCCCTTACACTTTTTCCACAAAACAGTTTGGCTGTTGCAATAAAGTTCTAGATCCCCAATATGGTAGTCTGCACCTGAATCCTGAACCCAGGACACTTGGTCAGAAAGCCAGGATCTGTGGGCATATCAGTGGAACTCTGAGCCTGCTTAGATATTCAAGCCAGCCAATTCTCTGATCATCAGGCCCTATCCACATGTATTTGCTTGTTGTGACCCAGTTCACTTATTGGTTTGCATGGAATCTGATTTCTCTGAATTAAATGACTTCTCTGAAATTTCAAAAAAGTCTTTATCAGGAAGAGCAAAGGTAAGTAACCAACTGCCATTAAGAGTATCTGCCTTTTTTATCTGTATGTTTTTATCCTTTTGAAAACATTCACTTATATATTGTCTAGAAGTAACTTGCAAGAGAGCTGCCTTTCTGTGACAGGATTGGGTAAATTGATAGTGGCAAGATAAGAAAGAACAATGAGGATAAGAATGGAGTGGAACCAAAAATAATACTGCAAGTATATATATCATGCTTACAGTATTTCTGAGGCAAGGCCTTTAATTTGGCTCTAAGCTTCCTAGTTGCCAAAGGAGATAGAAACCCTTGTACATTACATTATTCACAGTGTCCGTAAGATAAAAGAACAAACTATCTGCTTAAAAGAAGTACAACTGTTGGCACAAATAATGCACTGTTTTGGAGAAAATGGTGATATTATATTGACAACATCCTTATAGTAAATCCACTGATGGTTGTTATTAGGACCTTTTTCCACAGTGACTCTCAGTGTAGACTAATGGCATCACACAAATATGTGATGTAGTGTTCAGTAAAACTAATTTAAATTATTGTGGAGAGGATGAATAAGACACAATGTCCTCAGCTACCTGTTGATCTAGTTCGGTGATCAGGTACTCTTTCCTGTAGAGCAGGTTAAATTTGTTAACCATGTTCAAAACTTCTGGAATGTGTTACTGAGAGAGATGTGTTTCAAGAAAGTCTCGCCCTATTGTGGGGTTATCTCTTTCTTCATTTGGTTTTGTCAGATCTCACAACCCTGAGATGATGACCTAAGCCGAAATCAAGAGTTGGGGATGCTTAACCAACTAACCACTGAGGCGCCCCTAAAAAATATATTTCATAACACCTGAAACTAATATATCACTCTACATTAATTATACTAGAATTAAAGAAAATTCTTCTGTAATTGGAGTGTGACCTGTGTCACTTAGTAAAGAGTTAATAAAAATCCTTAAAAAGTTGGGGTTTGGGTTTTTTTTAAATTCTTTTTATACACTACAGGTCCTGTAGTCCTTAACTGAGCTTTTAATATTAAAATATTGAATGGCAATATGTTAGAGGTTATACACCTTGGCAAATGCCTTGAGTATGGTTTTCTGTGTAACTAAGGGAGTACAGATCCATATATTTAACAAACAGTTAAGCTGCAGATGAGGTTAATACATTTGTATAAGATTTAAGCTGTCCAGCACAGTTGTGTTCTGAAATAAAGTTCTTCTTCTGCTCCTAGGTGAGCAGAGTGAGCACCCATTAGCTGGCCAGGATTCTTTTCCTTAAAAATAAATAAACAAACTAAACTAAACAGAAAACTTGCTTATTCGCAGAGATAAATACAGGATCCAGAAATGCATTCTATATACATTTGCACATATAATGGATATAATATCATAACCAGTTTGTCTATACAAGGAACCCAAAATTGGTTTGACATTCAAAAACTCATGTAATTCATACATTAACTAGAGGAGTAATCTATATAATCATCTCATTAGATGAAGATAAACATTTAATGAAGTTGAACACTTATTCATGATAAAAAGTTTATTAAACTAGAAATAACAAAAGTTTATTAAACTAGAACTTTTTTTTTAAACTAGAACTTCCTTAACTTGATATGTGAAGCAAACAAAAGTCTATCAAACATCATATTAAGGGTGCAATGTTAAAATCAAGAATTTCCTTTAAAAGTAAAAATATTGTTAACATTTCACCACTTTACATGCTATAACCACTGCTGTTCAGTGTTTTCCTTGAGGTCCTAGCAAGTACCAGACAAGCAAAAGAAATTTAAAAAATAAGGAATAAAAAGAAAGAAGCAAATTTGTTATTATTCACTGATAATAAAAGTGAATACATAAAAAAAAAACTTCAAAAATACAGATTATTAGAATTAATAAGAGTTTAGCAGGATGGATGGCTCCAAGAATTATTAGCCATCAGTTAGTTCTAACAAAGAGAAAATGTAATTCTTATACAAGCGATGTATAATAGCAACAAAAAATATACAATAGCCAGTATGAATTTAGCAAAAGTACCTCAAGAGCCATGGCAAGACATTCAAGACGACCTATATAAATTGGTATAGGTGGGAAGACTCAGTATTACAAAAATGCCATAATGCCAAATTAACTTACGTATTCTGTACAGTTCTGATGAGAATTTGAAGGGGGCTTTTGTTTCTGTTTTTGTTTTTTTTTAAGAACTTGATTAAGTTATTTCTAAAATGTATATAGAAGAACATTTTGTCCCAGAATAACCAGGATATACTTGAGTAAGGACCCGTGAAAGAGCCTTGTTCTCTCAGATGCCAAGATTCATTATAAAGTAATAATGATTAAGATAGTGTGGTGTAGTCTCAGCAATTGACAAGTAAGTAGACCAGTTCAACAGAGTGAAATCCAGAAACAGACTGACCCATTCATGCCAATTTGAAACTAATACAGAACTGACAACGCAGATTAGTGAGGAAAGGATGGACAAACAAATGATGCTGGGAAAATTGACCGTATGGAAAAAATGAAATTGGATTTGACGTTGTGTCATTCATAAAATAGATTCCAAATGGATCAGAGCCTCAAATATGAAAGGCAGTGTTCCTAAATCTTCGAAGGAGATTTAGGAGAATGTTTTTATGATTTAAGACACAAAAATTCCAAATCATAAGAAAAGTTTGTGGGGGCCTGGGTGGCTCAGTGGGTTAAAGCCTCCGCCTTTGGCTCAGGTCATGATCCCAGGGTCCTGGGATCGAGGCCTGCATTGGGCTGTCTGCTCAGCGGAGAGCCTGCCTCCTCCTCTCTCTCTGCCTGCCTCTCTGCCTACTTGTGATCTCTCTCTCTCTGTCAAATAAAAATTAAAAAAAAAAGAAAAGTTTGTTAAATTTGACCACCGTTAATGTTAAGAAAACCTGATCTTTGAGAGACACTGTATTATCTTTCTAGAGAACATGGAAAGACATGCCAAAATATTGAGAGAAGGTATTTGCAGCCCATTTAAGAATAAAGATTGTTATTCAGAATATACTAAGAACACAACTAACTTAATAGAAAAATGGACAAATGCATAAGTAATCAGTTCACAAAAAAGGGAAACCTAGAGTTTGGTAAACATAAGTAAACATTAGAACTTACTAGTAAAAATAAAGTGATTTCCAGGTATAAAGTTTCACAGTAATTTCTGATAGCCAGCATGAAGGAAAAGTCATACAGCTATTTTGCTCAAGCAAATTGGTATTATCCAGTAAAATGGAAGATATGCAAATTCTGTGGCCCACCAAGTTTACTTCTACATGTGTATATGCTTCCGTAAGTTCTTGCAAATGTGTACCAAGAGACATGTTCAAACATGCAAAGCAGTATTTTTCATGAGAATTGCAGAAAAGAGTGAATTAATCCTAGTCATACCTTTCCACTTAATGTTGAGCAAACAGAACGAGAGTTTGCAGAATATTGAATGCAGTTCATTACCACGTATATAAACTCAAAAAGCAAGCAAAATTAATCTATATTGTTTAGGGATACTTTTGTGAGTGAGTAGGAGAAAAAATACGGGCTACAACTAGAAATGAGGCATAGAGAGGGCTTCAAAAGTACCAATTTTATTTTTTAGACTTGATGGTAGGAACATGGGTGTCTTTTTCCTTCTTTTTCTATATGACTTACATATATGGTATAGTTTTTGTATAAATAAGATATATTAAAATAGAAATGGTTAAGTAGCTTAGTTGAAAGATAACAATGAGAACCGCAAAAGACTTTGGGGGGCCTATAACACTTAAGATTTAATAAGGGGTGGAAGGTCAACACCAAGAGACATTTACATCAATAAGGAGATTCCTGAGGTCAGTGGACTCCTCCAAGAAAACGTTTTCTGCTGAGACTGTAATCATGTGTTGTCTTTGTCCTTTATGCCTTTCCCTGGGCCCTCAGTGTTAGTGGCTCTTTCCAGATACCTGTGGATAGGAAGCCAGGCTAGACCCCTACCACCACGTCTGATTTATTTCCTGACGGAGTCTGGGAGTACATTAAGCATTCACTTTTAGCACTGGAATCCAGAATTGTAAAATAAGGTTAAAGGCATGATTAAAGCCAGAATTCATTAAATGGAAAGTCATTAAAAGGAAAGCGAATGCTTGCACTACATTATCCAGAGTGTCTTATACAAGAGCATTAGATACAGAGCAATGAGGTAATTATTTCATGCTGTCACATTGTTTAGTTCTAAATTGGGGCAGGAGAAAATTCTGGAGTGGATTCAAGCTTGTTTTCATCATGCATACAGATATAATTTCTTGGTAAACTTTCGTCATTTTCATTTTTCCTGAACAAATTATTTGCAGTAACTTTTAATCCCCAATAAATAATTTTGACCATGAAATATTATTGAATTGCACTAATTAAAGGGTGAATATTCCCGGTAAATCACTATGGAAAATTTTAATGAACAAGCCAAATGAATGAGAAATCAATACTTATTGATTGTTTTCTGGCATATCATTAGAGCCAAAATCTGTTCTCTTACTCAAAAAGCAAAGCACCTAAATTGCCTGTCTAGTTTTGTGCAAGTTTTGCATCTGTCTTTGTGTAAGTCATTAAGACTTTTGTTGCCAAATCAAGGAGGCATTCAGAAGGAGGTATTCAGTTGCAAAATGACAACTTTTCTTGGTTCCTATTTTTCACTGCCTCTTTTTAAGTTCACAGAAGTCACCAGACCCTTTAGTCCTACTGAGTATGCATTAATATTAGAAGGTATCTAAAGTCTTTGATAGTTGTTTTGATAGAAAACAAGCTATTTTGTCTGAATGAGCTTAAACTTAGTAGTTCTCTGTCCACGTTAGGAAAAACGGGCTGCTTTATATTTTATTGTGACTTTTAAATTTTGTTTGCTTGGAATCGAACTATGAGGTAGATTATGATCTGGAAGTAAAGACAATTTTATTTTATTTAAAGATTTTATTTATTTGAGAGAGGAATGAGAGCATTCGAGCAGAGGGATGGGGCAGAGGGGGAGGGAGAGGGAGACAGAATCCCAAGCAGACTCCACCCTGAGTGCAGAGCCTGATGCATGGCTGGATCCCAAGACCCTGAGATCATGACCTGAGCCAACACCAAGAGCCAGAGGCTCAACTGCCTGAGTCACCCAAGCGCCCTGGAAGTAAAGATAATTTTAACCTGAATGTTTGATATAGCTCCTTTTCAAGGAAACTTTCCAAGATAGCTGTATTCTGAAGTGATTCTTATGTTTTATAGATAATGCTCGGGTTCACCATGAAATTCTATTTATATAGATTGGGAGATGCTGTATAGTTCTGTTAAAAAGGGTAAAATCGACTAAAAGAACAGTTTGGGAAATCAGGATGGGAGGATACAAAAGAAGAGTTTGCACGAGTGGTTTCTAAGTGTAGTGCGTGTTGGCAGGCTCCTGTAAATTTTTCAGGGTGGACCACAGATTTCTTTTTTTTTTTTTTTTAAAGATTTTTATTTATTTATTTGACAGAGAGAGATCACAAGTAGGCAGAGAGGCAGGCAGAGAGAGAGGAGGAAGCAGGCTCCCCGCTGAGCAGGGAGCCCGATGTGGGCCTCGATCCCAGGACCCTGAGATCATGACCTGAGCTGAAGGCAGAGGCTTTAACCCACTGAGCCACCCAGGCGCCCTGGACCACAGATTTCACTCATGCTATCCACCAGCCACAAGGGAAATATGATCAATCACGGTGGCACAGCCTCTTTAAAATTAAAACCAAAAAAGGAACAACTATTTCTGGAATTAGGACCAGAAAATTATCTTGTGTGTATGATTCTGAACAATATTCCAACCATATTGTTTCAGTAGTTATGAGATCCTTAGGGTTTTTTCTGTGAATGCAGAACACTAATACCAAGTCATGACTGAATCCCACTGGACATGAAGTAATGTTCTACTTCAATACTTTACACTAACGATGTCTGAGAAACTACAGGAAATGCCACATATTAGGAAACCTAAGAAACATAGAACTTAGGTACACAGAAAACTCTTGTTATCTGTCAGTTTTGTGTTGTCAGTAAGGGTCTTAAGACTACCCAAAAAGTCATTCGGATATTTATTTTTGTTTCATAATTAATGTTTGATTTCTTCAAGCTACATTATCAAAAACCTGGTTTTTAAATTTATTTGCACATCACTGTTAGAGGATCTCTGAATAATATTTAGTTTCTATTTACAAACTTAGCTAATTAGCACCTACAAACATTTTAAATTGCATTTATAAATTCGTTACATTTGCCTTCCTTTTTAAATACTATTTTTAGTGAGTGGCAGACTTTGCAAGTACTTAAATTCTCGTGCATCTGTTACATTACACTTACAAGTAGTGTAGCCTTTTTCTTAAACCTTCTACTGCTGTATGTACATAATTAAGTCTTTCCGTACTTAAAAGATACTTTCCCATTAAGGAAGCCAACAACGGTTATCTCAAGTAACTGAGGTTATTTCCTACCAAAGCCATAAGCTCTGAATTCTTCTTATAGTAATCAAAGAAACTGTTCTATCATGATAAATAATTTGGGGGGTTGCATACTTAGCATACTTGGGATTACCGATATCCAGAGAATTTTGTAGGCAGCCCTGAATGACAACATAGAAGCTCGTTTATTGCTGTCTTGTCAGGGACACTGTAATAGCAAGAGGACATTTACATATCCCACCTGCCGGGACCCGCCTTAGGTACATGACCTCATGGTCCTATTCACAGAAGTCTGCAGTTCCCAACCAGTTTGCCCATTTGATTAGATTTTATAATTCTTTGAATTTTAGGACTTTTCTATCAGATTCTAAAGATGTTTGACAGTGAAGGAATCCTAAGATACTGAATGCCTTTCCCTGTTGTCTAAACGTTAAGTTACCCTTTCACGTTCTCAGAATCAACGACTCTTAAAACTGTTGCAAATGATATTTGATGGAATTTAGGAAATCTCACAGTTTTTTTCTGCCTTCCAGCCACTGTCTCCATGCGCAGGTCTAGTGGCACTACTAAAGAGTCAGGGGCAACGGAGTTTGGACCTCTCTGCCCTCTTGAGAACAGGAGGTGGGTTGGGTTGACCATAAGCTGAAGTAGGCCACTTTGGGGATCAGACTGCACTGGGAGGGGCATTACACACTAAAACAGATAACCAAATTGTTTTAAAGGCCACGCAGATAGTTTTGAGGTTGCATTTATTGATAAAGTGGTAAAAAAAATAATTCTTTAATATTTTTCAAACATTAACCAATGAAATGTATAGTACATACAACAATAATCTCAGGCCTACTGAAAAGATTAGAAACAGCAATAATCTTCTACTTGTTCTGAAACGGTAAGAAATCAGCTTCCTAAAATTTCAGAAATACTACTTGGGGTATAAAATATGTCAGCTTTTAGGCAACCATAAGGAAAGCAACTAAATTAATAGAGTTCAGGGTGAGATTCGCCTGCGGGTGCGTTCTTAAGTAAAGTGCTGTCATAAGATGAGATGAAGTTGTGTAACTTGCTCTCACATTACCGTATCTGATTCAATACATCTTTGCCGTGCCACGCTAAAACGAAGTAGTGACTGGAAGCTAAGCCATAGGGCCCTAATCAAGCCAGATCATCTGGCAGTTAGTAGAGTAGCAAGGCAGGCAAACAGGCTCCACCGATGTAATTGGAAGAGCAGCCCTCTCACATGGAGCAGGCTGATAGTCACACGGATTTTGACAAAGTTTCCCAGACTCATAACAAGATCTGGGAATCCTGAGTCCAAAAACACCAGAGCTCTAGGATTAGAATGGAATTAAGATGTCTGTAAAAGAAAATGTACTGAATGTGTGGGTTGTTTTTCTTTGTTTTGTTTTGTTTTTACTAATTTTAACTATATAAGTAATACATAAACACCAAAGAAAAATATATGTAATCCAAAAAAAAAAAAAATTTAACATTACAAATACGTTTAGAGTACCTGCTGGCTGAGATCTCCAAATCTAGTACCTTTTTGGAGGTAACCACCATTGTCAGTATGAAGTATATTCTTCCAGTTCTTTCTCTGTTAAATCATATGCATCTATTTATGATTAGAAAATATATTTTATGTTGCTCTTTTTTAAAATATTTAAAATGAATGTACATGTGGTTCTGCAACTTGCTTTAACCATGTAAGAATATCTTGCTAACCTTTCCACGTCAGTAAGTACATTCATTGAGTGCTTACGTGTAACAGTCGCTCTTCCAAGCATTGTGTGTGTATGAATGCATTTGGTCCTCATGGCAACGCCATCATTAGTGCTTTGTTATCGTCGTGCCCATTTTGTGGTTGTGGATCCTAAGGGACAGAGAGGTGAGGGAAATTGCCCAGTTTAGTGGCAGAGCCACTGATCTGGATCCCGTTTGAGGAAGACTAACTCCAGATCACTCTCATGGTAACTGTTTTACACCACCTCTCTCAGATATATAAACCTGCCTCTGAATGCAGGACGCATCAACCCCAAACCCCGGGCCCCATCTTTTGTGAACTTGCAGTGACTGTGAGTGATCTGCGGCTCTGGTTTAAGTTTCAAATTGCCACCAAGTGTCTCATGATGCTCAGCACTTAGTTGATCATAGCATAACTGAGATAATAGGAGCAGGACTGTTTTGGAGGAGAATAATGCCCGTAAGAACGCAGAGCAGCCCCCATCATCATGCTGCTCCATACCCCTCCTTCCCTTGCCGTCTCCATCTGATCTGTGGGCAGCGTTCCATTTACGTCAAAAATAACGTCAATCTAGTGAAAAAACTGAGTGACTCACAGCATTACTGGAGGGACCTGGTTGCTGTGTAATAGGATATATAACATCCTAATTCCACAGAACATTTTTCATAACAGCTGCTAAAATCATAATCGAATCCATTAATTTTTTTTTAAAGGTTGCGATTCGAAGCAATATTGAAGCTAGTCTTAAAATGCAGGTACACTGAGGTGGAGTCCCACCCATGCAACACCACTCTGTCATTAACTACTTCAAGTCATTTCTGTGTTTGTCTGTCTGTATTTATTAATCCACTCAAGCCTGCTCATCTTTTGTATTTCTAGCTGCATTTGAGTCAGAGATAGGCTTTTTTTCAGAGACTGGAGGGTCTGAAAAAAAAGAGAAGGAAAGGAGAAATGAAAAGGAAATTTCCCTCTGATTCTTACAACAGAACACGATAGCCTGGAGAGAGGGGGTAGAGGAAGAACCCAGGGTCTTGGCTTTATAAAAGCAGTGTTAGGTTATTGATTAAGGTCTCTGTCGAGAGTGAATGACAGTGAGAGAACATGGCCACCTAAGCCCTTACATTCAGTAGCATGTAACTTAGGAATGTGGAGCTGGTTGGATTTCTTCTGCCACATTGTCATCCTCAAAACTGACAGCTAATTTTTTTTTGAAGATTTTATTTATTCACTTGACAGAGAGAGAGAGACAGAGGGAACACAAGTGGGGGGAGTGGGAGAGGGAAAAGCAGGCTCTCCACTAAGCAGGGAGCCCCACGCAGGACTCGATACCAGGACCCTGGGATCATGACCTGAGCCCAAGGCAGACGCTTAATGACCGAGCTACCCAGGTGCTCTGACAGCTAAGTTTTTGATGTAAGAATTTTACTCTTTGAATAAATACAAAACCAAATAAAACCCCTCAGGTTTTTTTCTTTCTTCGATACTATATACTTCTGGAGATTTACAAAGTTAGAACCTGACCTCTATTTTTGTTTGGAAGATAAAGTAAGACTAAAACAAAGACTCAATGAAGGCAAAAGATTACTTGTGAAGTTTACTTTCAGACTTGGGAGTGACCTTCCAGAAGGCTGATAAGTGCTTTTTTTTTTTTTTTTTTAAGATTTTATTTATTTGAGGGAGAGAGAGCAAGCAGGGAGAGGACCAGAGGGAGAGGGACAGGCAGACTCTGTGCTGAGCACAGAGCCTGACATAGGGCTGGATCCCAGGACCCTGAGATCATGACCTGAGCCGAAATCAAGAGTCTGACAATTAACCAACTGAGCCACCCAGGCGCCCCAAAATGACAGGCTTCTGAGGACGGAGCTCTATCCAGTCTCATCCACAGATTAACTATGTGATGCAGTCAGTAAACAAGTTACTAATCTTCTTTGAGCCTTGTTTTTCTTATCTGGAAAAGAAAGCTGGGATAGAATCCCTAAGGTTCTTTTGAGTTGCAATATTCTGAGTCTTGAACAACATGATAGAAAAAGATAGCTTCTGGTTACCCAACCACATAAGTCCTATACACAGTTTCCTTCTCTTGCACGCACTTCGTCTAACACTCCTGAGGGGGGTGTAGCTTGTGGGGTCTTTAGTAGTTGCTACCGCTGGACTTCTGCTATTGAAGTGAAAGTTCTCTGTTCCATTTTTCTGGCTCTTTACTTAAAAAACATTCATTTTCAGGATGGAATATAGAAACTGCCGATTGGTGATTCACGAAGCACTGCTAAAAACTTTCGTTTTTGGGTCCTCAAAAATTGTTGATTGGATGCAGTGTGCTGTTGGCCACTTGGACAGTGGACTTAAGGCGCTGCTTTTCCAGCTGAGTTCCCCTTTGATAGATGGAATTCTGTGTGTGTGCTCCAGCAGTGTGCACCTGCTCAGTGCGAGCTGATGCTAAAGCAAATGTTCTAGACAACTCTTTGGAGGTTGTTGGATATGAGGACCCAGCAAATTACTGAACAGTAATGGAACCAGAAGTCCCAGAATAAATTCTCCGCCCTCTAAACCCTATTAATAAGTAGCTCTCATTTCCCACTTTATTTGTTCAGCGCCTCGTGATGGAGTAGCTCCTGCAATTCTGGATGTTGGGTGCTGTGTTGGGTCCTCCGGGGCCGGGATTCTATTGCCAAAGGAGCCGTGTTGACAAAAGAACAAGCTTCCTCCTTGAGTCTTCTCGTCACCCAGTAACTAACGCTGTTATAAACCAACCAAATAAGAAATCTGAGAAATAATTTTTTTTGTATTTTTCAACATGTCTTCCTTTTTATGCTTTCTTAACACATATGTGGAAGATTAATAAGAATATCTCATATGTAGCCAGTTGGAGAAATGTATTTCCTAGATTAGTCACATTATGTGTGATTTTACAACCAAAAATACTGAACTATAATGGCAGGAAAATTCTTTTTCTAGTAACTTGTTCAACCCTAGCTAAATTTGGAGGGCACAGACTAGTAGCCTGGGAGGCAAAAAACAAGAAAAATCATGGCAGCTCATCAACCAACCATGCAGATGAGGGCAAGTTACTCAAGTTTTCTGAACTTCAGGAGAGTAGAAAACATAACTTGGCTCTGTCGCGTGGGGTTGTAAGGAGTATGTGAGATGATGTGTGTGACCGTGCTTTGTGTTACTGAAGATACAATCCACATACAAGATAGATAAACTGTGAAACGGGCTTGTATGACAGTCTGTCTAATTACATTATTGCTTTCATCTGTGTGGTGTTCCCACATTTTATATGTAAACAAGAGCTTGTAAGGTTGATCATCTCCCAATTATCACGACTAATGAACTCTTAATCAGCAGCTGCAGGTTTAGATTTTATTGAAACGAAATTAAAGTGATCAAGGAGATTATTTTTTCTCCATTGACAGGTAAACAATGAAGAGACGACTAATTAGAAAATATTTAGCTGTCCTTTATAAATACCTGAATAGTCTCACTTTTCTGAATATTCACTTTTCTTTCAAATATAAGAAATGAAGAGTCAGAGCTTCTGTAAATATTGTCATTCAGTGGCTGTATCTCCTAGGGAAAATATGTTTAATATACTTTGTTAGAACCATATGCCAAATGCAAAGTTCCATAGGTAAGAGAGGCACAACCTGAGATGCTTCCTTGTTTGGGTTTTATAATATATTTAGAGCACACCTTCGTAATATTACTGTGAAAAAGAATTTCCTCCAGTAATGCTACTGTAAGAAATTGTTTTATTCCATTAATATCAGTACATACTAATTTTCTGCAACTCAGTTATATGCTTTATTTTTAATAACTTAAATCCAGAAGCACTTAATTATTAATTCTGTGAACCTTATGACTTCATTTAACGACTGATCAAACTACATTATTTCTAAGGAGCAGTAGCATTCCAGATAAATTCAACCAGAGAACAACTTTTCCTTAGCTAACTCCTACATAGATCAGTAGGTAATTTTTCCTTCCCCTCTTTGTAATGGTGACTTGGGGTCCTGACTTGGACTCAGGGCAGCAAGATGAAAGGTGGTGAGAGGCAGACCACAGAGGACCACGCTGGCTCTTCGGATTGTAGATTTTTTGTTGTTGTTGCCTTGGTCAACTTTGGTGCTGGTTTCTTCCATTAGGCTTTGTACATTTCTCCTAAATCTCACTGATTTATTTGTCACCTGTGGGACATGAGACAGGCTGGCATGGTTGTCACCTATTTTTTGCCTGGTATTAATGATAACCTTGAGATTTTAGATGATCCTCTCCAAACGTTTCTCTCGCCAATTATTTTGCTTTGTTCTTTCCTTAGACTTGAATGAGGCAGTCCCAGAGACAGAGCGCCTGGATTCAAAAGCACTGAAAACCCGAGCGCAGCTCTCTGTGAAGAACAGACGCCAGAGGCCCTCTAGGACGAGACTCTATGATAGTGTCAGTTCAACAGATGGGGAGGACAGTCTGGAGCGAAAGGTGAGCACCATTGACTGATTTCTGACTTGCAGTGTTGAGCTGTCTCCTTGTTCCTACAGCTTATTGAAGGTGATTTTTCTGCAGCCAGATTCTATGCCCTAGATGGAAACAGCTGGAGTAGTTCACTGCTTTGTCTCCTAAATTCTTACTCAACTCAATATATTGTAATTCAACTTATTTCTGTACTCATTCAATGAACTAACCCAAGAGCATTATCCATATTGTCGTATTTCATGATGGTGCTTTTATATTCAGCTGTTGGTTTTACCTAGTGGGAAATAAGGAAATGTACACGTAATTGTTTCTGTGTCTTAGGTATCTGTCTTAGCTACAATGGTAATATGGTGAATTGTTGTAAACTATGCAGTCTCATCTGTAAACCCACAGAAAAATTGGTTTTCAAGGGAAAATTTTTTTACTGAAAAAGTTCGGTCTGATTTCAAAGTAAGTATTCCACAGAGCTGATGCTCAGCGGCATAACCTCCTTTATAATCTCTTATACCAACAGCCTTCAAACAGTTTCTATAACCACACGCACATTACCAAATCACTTCTGCCCAAGGGTTTGAGAACTTCTCCAGAATCAGATTCTGGTGCTCCGTCCCTCACTCCAGTGGCTGGCAGTGTGCCCTTCTCATCTGACCACATAGCTGAATTTCAAGAGGGATCACTGTGCCCGGAAAAGGAGCCTTCCTCCCTTATTTGGGGAGACTCTTCACTCTCCTCTCCTTCAAAATCTGATCATGAAATGGAAGAATCTCCATGCCACCGTCAAGCCACCAACAAGAAAATACCACAAGAAAAAGGTACTGTTGACTTTTGTTGTTGTTCTTGCTTTTGTTTTGTCTAACTTCACTAACTCTTTGATTTGTGCGATCGAAGAATAGCTTTCTTCGTCATAGTCATAAGTCCTTTGTCTTCACGCACTAATGATTAATATTGCTTTCTTTTTATGTTGTGGGGTAAGAGCACATGCCTCTCCCATTTATTTATTTATCTATCTACCTACCTACCTATCTATCTATCTTTTCCTAGGTTAGTATTTTTACTTCTTCAGCTGTCCACAAGTTTACTCCTATTGCAGGAAATTCTTCAGGAGGCCCAACAGAGATTTTGTAGAATGGCAGCCCAGGGTTTCAGTAAACACTAACATACTCACATTGGGGAAAAAAAAAAAGTATATATAATATATATGGAAAAATATGTATGTATATGATATCTATAAAATGCATTACATACACACATATACATATTTACACACATAGATGTGTGTGTGTATATATGTATATATATATGAAGGTGAAAGCAATATAAGTTTTAAACCATTAATTGGTTTTTACTTAGAAGAAATTTTCACAGTAATGATATATTACAAAAATTGTGACAGGAAAGCTATGATAAAGGTAATACAGAGAGATTAATCAATTAAATTTTAAAATAAGCTCATAGAATTAATATCAAAATTTTATAGTCATGTCAATTGACTTTTGTCATTTTAATCTATAGAAGTAATAAATTCTCATTAAACAAGTTAAATGACAGAGATGTATAAAGATTAGGTTCATTCTTTTCCTACCATATCTGGTGTGTCCCTTTATAGTAACCAAGTAAAATTGGTTATATTATCTTTCACATCTGAAATACACGTAAGTATATATTACATGTATTTGTATGCATGCACGTGTGTGTGTGTGTGTGTGTGTGTGTGTGTAGATGTAAAAACAAAGTACTTTTTGGTATGCTTATGTTTTGTATACTTTTTTTATATGAATCATACAAGTCACATGACTCTGCCGTTTTGTTTTATAAATAAATAATAATATTTTGTGGACATCCCTCTAAGGCAATATACACAAATTTAAATAAGAGACTCTTATGTAGTGAGCATATAATATAACGGAGGCAACTGTTCTTATATTGGTGAACATTTAGGCTATATTCTGAAGTTCTTTTTGTACCTTGCTTGTTTGTTTACCACTGTGAAAGAAGTTATAACAAGCATTTGTATTTTTTTTTCAATTTTTACTTATTTATTTGATAGAGAGAGAGACAGTGAGAGAGGGAACACAAGCAGGGGGAGTGGGAGAGGGAGAAGCAGACTTCTGACTGAGCACAGAGCCCGATGTGGGGCTTGATCCAGGACCCTGGGATCATGACGTAAGCTAAAGGCAGACGTTTTAAGGACTGAGCCACCCAGGCGCCCCAGCATACATTCTTGTATACTGAAACTTTTATTTCTTTAGAATACATTTTCAAAATTCGAATTAGTACTCAGAGTATATTGTACTCAAGAGAAAAAGGTATAGCTTTAAATTCCTTTATTATTAAAAATAAAGACTGAAAATAAGTAAAATAAATATTTAATATGAACAGAATGACTAAAAGGCAGGGGGGAAAAGCAGAAAATAGAAAAAGCAGGTAAGAGATATAAGCTGAATTTAATTTTTATTGAAATGAAAAACCTATTCTTAATTCCCCCTNACTCAGAGTATATTGTACTCAAGAGAAAAAGGTATAGCTTTAAATTCCTTTATTATTAAAAATAAAGACTGAAAATAAGTAAAATAAATATTTAATATGAACAGAATGACTAAAAGGCAGGGGGGAAAAGCAGAAAATAGAAAAGAGCAGGTAAGAGATATAAGCTGAATTTAACTTTTATTGAAATGAAAAACCTATTCTTAATTCCCCCTCCCCCCCCAAAAGATAGAGTAACAGTGTGCAGATTATTCTAGCTAAAAATGAATAGCCACTTGGAAGGACACATTAAGAAAAAAACAGAGAAACAAACAAACAAAAATGTGGCATTGGAAATAAGAAAGGAGATACGGAGATTGAAAGAATTATTTATTTTTAAGATAGTATGTGAACTCAGTAGATTTAAAAACCTAAAGGAAATGGAGTTCTCTACAAAATTAGTCAAAATCAAATTGTCTAAGAGGAAAAGTTGGATAAACCAATAATCACAGAAACATGAAATGTGTTTTTATAAATGCTTCCATTTGGAAAGTCACCAGAGCCAGGTGGTTTTATAACTGAATTCTGCCTAACCTATAAAAAAAAATAGATAGGCTCCATTTGATGCTAGTTTTTCCAGGTAGGGTGTTTCTCATTTATTCAAGTAGCTGGAATCCTAAAAACTAGTAAAGACTGTGTGGAAAAAGGAAATCTTATGCATGTAGATTCATTTTAAATATGATGCTAATCAATTGAATCCAGAAGTGCAAGTTAATTATATTCCATAATCAGGTAGTATTGATTCTGAAAATGTAAGAATAGTTCAACATTAGAAAATCTAACAATATAAATCATCATATCAACAAAGGGAAGGTAAAGTGTTACAATATTAATGGAAGTCAAGAGGCATTTGGTGTAATTCTTCAGACATTTTCAGTAAAAACTTGTTAAAGTAAAAATGGAATTAGAAAAAATTTTTGAATATGACTGGTTACTTACCATCAATCAACCACTAAATAGTGAATCTTAAGCCGTTTGCGCAAGAATTAGGAATAAGACATGAATGCCAACTACCACCACGATTTTCAAGTCTGTTTTTGAGAATTTTCTAATTGCAGGAAGATAAGAACATCAAATAATAAGTATAAATTTGAAATAGTAAAGACAAAAGTATATTTAAGGATTATATGAATATTCTTCTAGAAGATTAAGTGGCCAGATATAAAATAAATATATAAAATCAACATTTTCATGTGTATAATGGTGAAGTATCTGCAACTTCCTTTGAAATGCATTTGAAAGTTAATGGATTAATGAGAGAGAAATTACTTTAGAGTCAGGGAGTGTTGATCACTCACACATGAAATGTGATCCCTGAATTTTTTTTAAGTGGCTGAATATTGTCTAGCTTAGGTCTCTCTTTTACTTCTAATTTTTTAAATAATTTTTTAAAGTCAGCAGACGTTTCCTCCCCGATGGGAGAAGTAGTACATGGATTTGGATTGTGCTCCTCAGTCTACTAACAGTAATGTAGGAGTCAGATGTGAGAATTCCATCCTTTCCCCAATGCCTCCCTTGTTTGCTACTCTTTCTTTTTTGGAGTTAAGCTCTCAGTGGAAGTAAGCAAGAAACAAGATAGAAGATGGGTAGCTTCTTCTCCAGAAACCAAGGACTTGGGCTTTCCGCTCTTCAGTCTCCCTGGGCTGATTGTGTCCTGGGTAACAGGGAAGAAGTAGTTAATTGAGCTTTGATAAAGTATGAACTTTATCAGTAGTCAGTTACTAGTACAATAGCCGCTGTTAGGTACTATGATCAGATAAAAGAATACCTCNAGTGGAAGTAAGCAAGAAACAAGATAGAAGATGGGTAGCTTCTTCTCCAGAAACCAAGGACTTGGGCTTTCCGCTCTTCAGTCTCCCTGGGCTGATTGTGTCCTGGGTAACAGGGAAGAAGTAGTTAATTGAGCTTTGATAAAGTATGAACTTTATCAGTAGTCAGTTACTAGTACAATAGCCGCTGTTAGGTACTATGATCAGATAAAAGAATGCCTCACATTCTTTTCTTCCTCCAATAAAAAGTTTCCAGCCTTGAAGAGTTTTCCTTGCCTTCCCTGTTCATTGACTTTAATCCATTCATTTATGTATTTATTAAACAAATAGTTATTGAGCAGCTACTCTGTGTCAGGCATTGTGCTAAAGGCTAAATGTACAAGGGTTGACAAGAATTCCATCTTTTTGCCTCAAGGAGTTTGCTGACTAGAGTCAGCCTGTCTGTCTCTTCTCTCTCTCTCTCTCATTGCTAGTTTTTTTGGTAACATCTTGTCTCTGACACCCCACCATCCATGACTGGGAAGGCCCTATTCTCTTTTGCCTCCCAGTCCCAGGCGCTGTAACACCTGGAAAGACATCGAAGAGACCTTCAGTTAACTGATTCTCATTCAGCAGCCCATTACCAGTTGGTACCTCGAAAGTCAAGGGTCTAGCCCTCAGTTTTCTAAGTCTAGAAACTCAGTAATACAATTCAGATTTAATAAATTCCAAAGTGGCTGATTCTTGCTGTTCTAACTTAGAAAACACTGATTTCTAGGCCAAAATACTTGTTTTCTAATTTACTTTGGGAGGTACAGCTGACATAATATCCATCATCCTTCATATGTTCTGTTCTCTCTCCACTGGGTTGGTAGGTTCATAAATCAGAAAGCTGCTCAGCGAGCATAAAATGGGAGTAAAGTTACCCAGATGTGTGTATGGAATATGCTTATTAGACTGGGCTGACTGGCGAATGACCCGTTTCACGGCAGTACCCGGGCTACTTGGGTACTTTTGTGTCCCTCCAGGACTCTCCCTACTTCCCAAGACACAGACCCCAGTATCGTTAAAATGTTATGACATTTCAGGGGATGATACAGTATGGATTAACAGAGTGGGATCTACCTTCACTGTCCCCAAAATCCAATTTGAGGAATAACATTCTGTAAAATTCTTAAGCCCCTGGCTGTGTCAGATTAGTTTATCAGAGCTGGACTCAGCAGAGGTCAGGTATGGTTAACCTTATTTCCCTCCATGTGTTGGTGTGTTTGTTCACACGCGAGGTTCTTAGAACTCATTGGTTCGTCAGTAGAGGAACGAGAGTGAGGTCCAGCAAGACCTCATGTTTACATTCTTGCCTAACACTCCTCTCCAGGGAAATTGTGTTCTTCTCCAAACCCAGGTTAAATCTCACCTCCTTTAGTGGACTCTTAGTACACTCTCCCCATTCCCAGGCAGAGTGAATTATTCTCTTCTCTCTGATCCCACAGAAATTTTCACGATGTTCCTTCTGCTTCTATCACTTTGTGTATGATAAGTGATCTAGTTGTCAAGGATGAATGAGTTTTCTCATTCATCTTTTTATTCTTTATATCCTTGGTCCGCAGCAAAGAGTATGGCATGTAACTGATGCTTCATAATTTTCTTTGATAACCGGTGCAGGAGGTCTCTCCAGATAACCAATGTAGGTCATTAAACTAAATCTGGCTGCCATGTGTTATTGTAAGTAAAGTCTTATTGGAACACAGCCACACTCATTTAGCTATATACGGTCTACTCTCATGCCACAGTAAGCAGAGCTGAGGAGTTGTGACAGAGATTGTATAGCCCCAAACCTCAAATATTTGTTCTCTGGCCCTTTAGAGAAAAAGCTTGCTGGCCCCTGGTCTAGGTGTTCATTTCCTTCTACTCATCATTGCTGGGTAAACTCTGAAAATGTCTTAGTCCGTGGTTGCCACTTATCAAGATTTTTAAAAAATAATATGCCATTATTTTTGGTTTATTAAGTTACTACAAGGTAATAATTAATTTACAGCTGTACTTGACTACAGTTTCAAGGCTAACAGCATGCTGGTACTACTGAACAACTAATTGAAGTTGGGTGTTTTCTAAATTGCATTGATACCACATTCACAAATCGTCATTTTGTTGTCATATTTGAGGGACCTCGGTGGAAAGTAGGGTAGAGAGAGCCCCATGGTAACTGGATAAATGATAAACATCTAATCCCATTTCAGTTAAAGCAAGAGGAAGTGTAAGATTATTTCCAGAGATTTGTAAGACAACTTATATGACAGTAGAAAGCATGAAAATATTTTTCTCATGCTTATTCTTTGAGTAGCCTAATAACAACCTTTTGGTCTCTAGACTTCCATAGCAATGGACCTTTGTTCAGACAAGGTTAGGAAGAGTAAATTAAGCACTATCAGTTTTCAACGTGTGATTTCTAGAGGTTCTAAGTTGATATGTGACTATTAGCATGTTGCCTGACACAAAACATGCCTTCAAAAGTATTCGCTGAATTAATGTCCTGGCAAACAGAGCCTGGCTTTGCAAAATCTTTGCAGGATTCTTTTGTTATTAATATATTGCATTAGGTCCTTATACATTAGAAAATTTTATCATTGCTCAGAAGAGGGTCGAGGTTACATCCAGCTGAGATTGGTAAATTAAGTCTTGACAATTCAGAGTGACCATCGAAGGACCTGGGGGGAGAAGGATGGCCGAGGAAGGCAGATAAGGCATGTAGGTGGCATTAGCAGAGACAGACACACAGGAGATGGGTTGAAAGGAATGGGACCACCCAGCCTGCCTGTTGGTTTATGCAGGTTAAATCGCTGCAATAAAATTGAACAGGAAGATAAAGTCATTAGCTCTAGAATTTAAGTGCCTTGGATACCTCACCATATTACTAGGCAACCACAGATGTTTGAACAGAGGAATAAAAAAGAAAAAAAAAAACCATGAGGTGTGGGGAAGATGAGTCAGGAGACACAGGGAGGGATGACCTCGAAGGAGGAGCAGTAGACATCGAGGGAAAGAGTGACGCAAGAGCCCGTGAAACGTAAGCTGCCTAGATACAGGCGAAGAAAGTGAGGAGCTCAAAACTTGACGACAGGGCCTCCAACCTCAGGAAATGTGTCCCTGTCATTAGTAGAAACTGGGAAGTCAGAAACATGGGGGAAAACAATTAACTCATTTTTTAAGGGCATTTTAAAAAAAGATTTCATTTATTTATTTGAGAGAGAGAGAGCACAAGCAGGGGTCGTGGCAGAGGGAAAGGGAGAAGCAGGCCCCCTGCTGAGCAGAGCACCAGACCAGGACCCTGGGATTATGACCCCAGCCAAAGGCAGACGTGTAACCGACTGAGCCACCCAGGCGCCCCTTAACTCATGTTTCTAATGAAGGTCGTGAGCTCAGGAGACAGGCTGGGCTAGGGGGCAGATTTGGGAGTCCCCAGAGGAAAGGAAGAGGTCAAGAGTCTGGGGCCCAGGAGAGGAAGGACAGTGCAGTATGAGAAAAGGCCATCACACATAACCACCAGGAGACCATTTACTGCCTTCAAAACTGAAGGCCAGGTTGCCAAAGGTTAGAGTTGCAGCGCCCGACTTGGGAGTTCAGACGTCTGATTGCTCTTGAAGGTAGTGTTGGAGAGATTTCAAAAAGTCTAATGGAAATTTTACATAAAGCTAAATAAATAAACAAAAACAAGTCACTTTTTTTTTCTTTTCCTGAAATCATACCAATCCAGTGTTGATTTTTGTGCAGACTGGACATTCTAATGTGCATTAGGGTGGATTTGATTGATTTACAATAAGGAAGTGCATTATTACTTAATCTTGCCTCTTCAGCCTTTTGAAAGCATTCATTTAAGTGTTCCTTGGAACACACTTTGGCAAATGTGTGAGATAACGATGTGAGGTTGCCTAGCAGCAGGCTCTGTAATGGGCAGAATCAGGCTTTTAGTCCCAAGATGTCCAAATAACTGCAACACTAAGAGGTTACAGAGTGTTTCCATGTCCATTGTCTCATCTGGTCCTCTCACCACTCTTTAAAACATCGCCCCACTACCTTTAATTCAGAAAATAATTAGGCAGTATTCTTTTAAACTTTGCACAGTCCTAGCCATTAAGAGCTGCTTTAGGATTGATCTGGAGGAATCTAGCACTTTTTTCCCCCTTCAGCTTCTATTAAGAAAATTGAAATCCTGCCTTTTTTTTTTTTTAATGTCCATTAGCAGAATCACCTCAGAAGGTGTTTGTGCCGTGTCTGTGGATTTTCTTTATGTGTAGCCTCACATCTGTGGCTATTTAATTCCGATACCTCGTGCAATGATGCAAATATCCATAATAAATATCTGAGGCTAGAAGTGGATTTTGACATGGACATATTTCTGACTCTTGTGTTTCATTATGTACATTCCAAGGGATTGATTGTTGTAATCCAAGTATCATTAACTAAAAATATGAAGAGCTCATTGCTAAAAATCCTTAGAGAGTGTGTAAACATCTTGTGCTGCTTCTTGAGAGCTTTGAACATGAACTCCTGAATAAGAACTGCATGTGCAATTCATGTTTTGTGTGTGTATTTAGAAATTTATCCTGAAATACAATTAGGAGCAAAATTAATTAGCAAGGTTAATTAAACACTTCCGTAGGAGCACTGTTCTCTCTACATTCCATGCCAGAAAGTTGCTGGAATATTTTTATTATTTTACAAAGATAGAGACAGACACCAACAGACAGTTAGGAAGGAGTAGTCTCACACACAAATATGCATCAAATTTAACATACCCTTTGTTAATCATCTCAGATCCCTGGATACACTGAACAACAGCCTTTGCTAAATAGTTTCAGGTAGAGCCGTAGGAGTTATCTCCTGTGTTCAAGGAGGAATAACTGCCACCCATGGAATCCAGCTCCTACATTTGACATTGAACTCCATTCTCAAAGCCTCTCCTGCGACTGGTTTTCTGGCACTGTGTCGAGTGTCCCCATCCCCCAGCAGCTGCTGCCCTTAAAAGCCAGCATAACTCAAAGAAGCAAACAACACTTAGCTCCAAATGCTGAGGAAGTTTTGGCATCTTCCACATTGCAGGAGGCCAGCCAAGTTGTAGTCCAACCCAACCTCCGAGAGAAGCCTTTCAAAGATATATGTGTTTTATAGATGAGCCCGAGCTGAAGAAGTCTCCCCCATGCTCTGCCCTCCTCTGTCCCAGAACTGGCCACAGGCCATTAGCTAAGGGAGAGACCAGAAGAGAAAGCTTTGACTCTCACTTTCTCCGCTAAGTCTCCCAGACTCCCAGGGGTCACTTCCTGTACTGGAGGTATGGGGGAAGTCGGCTGGGTTCCTGTCAGAAGGCACCAAAACCCAAAGGCAGGATAGGCATGGAGGACAGAGTCTGGCATTTGAAGCAAGGGGTTGGAGCCAGAGAAGGAACAAAAGGAAAGTCATGTCGGTCCCCGCTTTGAATGTAAAGAATTATTTGATAGTGCTTATTCTTGCTTATTTTGCGCGTTCTAGTATATTTGAAGCTAAAACTCTTTGTGATGAGTATTGGGGCCTCTGTCCAGCAGGACCCCTCCGGGCTTAACAGGGTTCCTCAGCATAGCTGTGTTTCCTGTGGCTTAAGAAAGGCATACATTATTTTCTTTTACACTTTGGAATTGGGGTAAAGTCCTTAGACTCAGAGATGCACTGACTTTTGACTCATGGGCTTAAAAAGAATAATCATTGGTCTTTTTCACGTGTGTGTATATCCTAGATGGTGCCAAAGGTCCCAAATCACTAAAGGCATCCAGTTCCCTGGTGGTGCAAGGAGGAAAAATTAAGCGCAAGTTTGTGGATCTGGGGTAAGCATTTTGTGATGTAAAAAACAAAACAAAAAACCTAAAAGAGAAAATGTGTTTCCCCTTTCTGACTGTGTGCTGTCGTTATAGGGCACCTTTGCGAAGGAATTCCAACAAAGGAAAGAAATGGAAAGAAAAGGAAAAAGAAGCCAATAGGTTTTCTCCAGGTAGCAGGTATGGGTGGGTGATCTCAACTTTCTGGCCCCCCTCCCTTCGTTAACCAGAATCAGTGGTCAGTATCTCTGAGCTGAAGTGATGCACCTAGAGGTGAGATGAAAGAGAAATTGCACAGTCAGTGTATATCTGCCCTACCCCAGTTGTAGCCTGCACTGGTGTTGGGTATATCCATTGGCTTAATTGCAGAATTAGGGTCATGTGAATGATTTCAATAAATTTGTATCTAACTATGGCATAAATATATTTATGTGATATGTCAGTCATATTTCAGGGTCTTTGCCTGGCTACCCACAATACTAATGTCCTCTTTTTTTGTGAAGTCCGAAAGGGTAATTTTACATTTAAGTATGTTGTTGGTTTTCAGGACTGTTCTGTCCACGTGTAAGAAGGACCATCATCTCTTGTGGGACTCAGCTGTTTAATCGATTTTCTTCAGGCCCTACTTACTATTCTTACTATTCAATAAAGACTTCCCTATAAAAAAGGGAACTTTGTACTGCATGTCGTCAAGTCTTCCCAATTTTATTCTGAGATTATGTAATTTTACGTTTAGATTTGTGTCGGGAGGCAATAAAGCACGGAGCTAGACAGCCTGGGTTTGGATCAGAGCTCTCCCAGTTACTACCTTTCAAATCTTGGACAAGTTCTGGAACCTGTTTGCCTCCATTTACTTGTGTGAAGTAAGGATAAATAACAGGATCTACCTAATAACTAGTGTGAGGATTAAGTACATTTTCATGCAAAGCACATCAAATGGTACCTAGGACGTAGGAGGTATTTAAAAATAATAATAATAAAGATATAGTTTGCTGTAATTATTACTTGCAAGTTACAGAGCAGTTTTACAGATACCACTTTAGTCGATCCTTATAAGAAGGTTGGGAGGGCAGAGAATAATACCATACTTTATTAAGAACCTTGCCTTCGTAGAATATAATTAATTTGCCCATGATTATGCAGCAGGCAGTTAACACAGTGGGGCTTTTGCCTTCTGTCTGGATGCCTTTCCAACACAACACCTCCCCTCCACTTGTTTATGCATCGAATGGTGCGGAAATCTCTACGAAATTTGGGAATCATCTCAACAGCGCTAGACTAAGGAGGAAACAGAGTGCTAACAATAAAAGCGTCAGATCATTTGGGGACCACTGATCCGTTTTATGGGTTGTCCTCTGCTGTTTCCTTTTCTTCTTTTTCATTTTTTTGGTAAACCACTTGGTGAGAAATTGTACCTTCTTCCTGGGATTATAGGAGAGTGGGGTCAGGGATGAGAAGAGAGAATTCCCAAATTGTGTGAGTCTGTTGTTGTGGTGGTTTAATCCTACACGATGGAGAAAGGGTAAAAAGCACTGTTTATATTGAGGACACCCGTCTTGGGAGAAATAAGTCCATGATCCAACTCAAAAGCAATTTAACTTTGTGTGGTTTTGGAGTGAGAAATATAAAACAGTCTGCTGTGTGCCTTAAAATTAAGAATAGGAAACGATCAAGTATACTCAGGATGAAATACAATAAGAAGTGGAACTGTTTCAGAGAGAGAGATGTGCAGATACACAACGGGAGAGAAGCTGGGACACTTGTGTGGCGAACACTGCCCTCCTTTTGGTCCCTGGACTTCTGAGGCAGTCATTTCCTCGACCCTCGAGGCTCCATCGGGGAAAGGGGTGGGAGCGAAGCGTGCAGCGGTGGGGGGAAGGTTTGACTGGATTTCATCAGACTAGCCAGAGGGTAGCACCTCCCTGTGCAGATTCCCGGAGAAAAGCAAGCAAATCTTGCTTCTGTTGGTGAGTGCGCACCTTACTGGAGGCCAACCCCAGAGAGTCACTATCGTGAATCCAGCTTTGGAGCGAGCAGCCAGCGAGCTCCGTATTTTTAAAATACTAACTCTGGAGTCTTTCTGCTTCACTGGTCACAAGTATTTACACATGTACGAGTGCTACAAAATAGTTTTCCATTGGAATCATAATTTTATAATTATCTGTAATTACAGTAGAATTTTGACAGGCCTGACAGGAATTCATATAATTGAAATAATAGAAGAACAAGGGAAGAAGAGGGAGGACTTTTTCTGTTTCACAAAATAATTTTTTGAGCTATCACAGTAGTTGGTTAACGCTAATCAAATCTAATGACAGCCTCTGTTCTCCTATATAGATTGATAATAGGCCCAGATCCTTTTAAAACATATGTCAGAAAACAGCGTTTACTACCCAGTAGGGCCTTAAGGCAGCTGAGTTGGTTTCACAGGGCCCCTGAAGGTGGGTGGGTGACAGGCACCATCAGTGTCAGGGTCCCACTGCAGTTGTGGAAGACTGGGAATAAACTCATCACCTCTGTGAAGCTGTCTCAGAAAAGAGAGGGCATGATTCACAGATTGAGTTAGTAATCTTATCTCTTAGGATTTTCATTGTTAGGCTGTAAAAATCAGATGAGGTCATTCAATCAGTTGTAGCCTGAGGCTAAGGGACTTGGAAGAGGCAAGAGGAGAGGTTTGCTAAATTCGGTCTTGGTTTTAGTTTTTTCCTACCTCAAGAGTTAAGAGTTTATTGTATTTCTTATGGAGACTTAATGACTCAAATGCATGACCGACAGGAAACAAATAGATGAGGTTCAATAATTATAATAATAAATAAACCCTACAAAAAATGGGGGTCGGTTCTAGCCTTTTCAAATGTGTGGTCAGTGAACACTCTGACTTAAACAGGCAGCATAGCAGATCACAAAAGCAGGAAAGAGTTAGTGAGTTAGTTGTCAGAGCTTGTTGACACCAAAGAGTAAAATAAAATAACTATCCCCATTTTAGGGTAAGTTGCCCCTGATGTCAGTGGAGTACCTACTTTGGAGCTCTGTGTGGGAGACGCTCCTGGTTGAGTGGCTGAATGGAGAAGTGTGTAAGCAGTTACGTGTATCTCGGAACAAGGCTAGACGGTGGCGTGTGGGAAGACGGCAGGAAGGGAGATGGCCCTCCTTTGTGGAGGTCAATTTGCGTTCCCCTTGAAAGTGTGAACTGTGGGAGGAAAAAAAAAACACAACACTGTGCTGGAATCCAAGTATTCATCCTGACTTTGCCATAGGTAAGGCTCCGAATTTCTTAGACCTTGGTTTCCCACCAAAAAATAATTTGATGAATTAAAACTACATGATCTCTAACTCCCAAGCATCTCTGTCTGTACTATCCAATATGGTAGGCTCTAGTGAGATGTAGCCATTCACTGAGCACTAGAAATGTCACTAGTTTGTGTGTGTTGTAGGAGATGTGTTGTAGGAGAAAGTACATGTGGGATTTCAAAGACTTAGTATGAAAAAAAGAATATGAAATAGCTTATTAAAAATTTTTAATGCTGATTACATGTTGAAATAATAATAGTTTGAATATTTTGGGTTAAATAAAATATAAATTAATTTTACCTCTTTTTTTATGTGGTTACCAGAAAATTATAATTTATATATGTAGCTCATATTATATTTCTGTTGGATAGTGTTGATACCTATGATTCTATGAAAAACACCCTCTTTTGAGTTCTAACTCATTCCGTTGGTCTATAAATTGGCATTTTCATGTTCTTTTTTTTTTTACTTTTTTATTGAAGTATAATTAATATAGACTATTATATTAGCTTCAGGTATACAACATAATGATTCAACAATTTCTTTGTGTTACTCAGTGCTCATCACGATACATGTCCTCTTGTTTGTCTGTTCTTTCTTAAATCTATATCTACTCCTCTGTCTACTCCCAATATAATTTTATACGCAGAGATACAAAAGATATAACAATATAAATTATTTTAAAGGCAAATTGGGTAGGGGAAAAAGGATAAAATGTAACATTGGTACTTAAAATAGAACATCTTCACCAATATGGTCATATGTGCCTGAAGAGAAAAGCACCTCACCTCTGCCTAAACTTGACCCACAGAGGCACCCCAAAGAGGAACCAAATTTCTTTAAAAGAAAATGATTTTTAAAAACAGGAAACAAAATGCAGTTGTAAATGGCCAGAGGAGAATGGCGAAATAATTTCATCCTGGCAAGTTTCAAAGCAAGCATTTAAGGCCTGAACAGTGACAATGAAAACACAGTGAAGCCCCTATGGGGGCTTTACTTTGACGATGTTACTTCTCCGGGTTCTCCCCTTCACTTGATGGTTTTAATTCCCAAAGATGGCTTTCCTTAAAAAGAGGGTTATTTGGGTTGTAAATTCAAAGTAATTTATTAAAGTCTCCAGTTTTAAAATCTACCCTTTTTTGAGTTTCAGTTCATCTTACAAATCTTGTCATTTCATTTTATATATCTAGTAAAACTTTATAAAAAATAAAAGCAGTCACTTTTATTAGGGACCCTTGAATAATGTTAGCTTAGCCTCAGTAGAGCAGACTTGTTCCCCCATTGTAATTTTCGGTTCTGTTTTTAGAAAACTGCACTTATAAATTTAATCTATTCAACTTTCTTTTTAAGTACATCCTGGTGCTTGAAAGCTGACAAACTTTGACATTCCTAACACATCATCACTCTTCCACTTGAAAAGCTCTCAAAAGTCTAGTAAATTAAAATGGTGACATAGTGACTATAAACACCCAGAGCTCTTATCACTGTGTTATTTTTCATCTTAACCAGTTAAAATATATTAAAATAGAATCAATAGACAAACTTCTCTCTCAGATTTCTAATAATAGAAGTTTTCTTAACTCCTAAGCAATATATTTATTATTGCTAAACCTAACATTTTTGTTTTGAAATACCAAATTTTCATTTGCATAATCATCTTGCTGTTTCATTTTAAACCTTCCCAGGATGGGGAGGAATCATTAAGGGAACAGTTTCTCCATCTCAAATGAATGTAGAGGGGGCAAAAAAGACCTTTTTCCTTCTACCCTCTTGGGTTTTCCAGCTGGAGTCCTGTAAATTAGATGACAGAAGACAGATTAACAAGGGAAAAGCATACAAATTGATTTAACGCAAGTTTTGTGTGATGCAGGAGCCTTTATTGGGAAGTGAAGACCAGAGAAGTAGTTAAGCCTGAGCATGTTAACGCTAGGTTTGTTGAAGAGTGGAAAGTCTTGGAAAAAATGTGAGAGGACAAAAGGGTATGAACTGAGGGTAGTAAAGAGTGGGAAACTTCACAAGTCCTCTCCGTTCCCAAAAGCATTGTTCCTTCAGATTCCTATTGTGTCCCTCCATCTGCAGAGATAAGGATGTTCCTTTCCTCCAGGTGTAGGGAAAGCACCTCTCCCGTAATATCTTATGATCTGCTTCGGGGGCAATGGAGGAGGTCAGAGAACCTTTCACATACCCACCATTTCTCAAATTCCTGCACCTTAAAACATTTGCTAGGCCAAGTTGCCATATTCTGTGGTAGTGTGTCCAGAATCCTGTCAGATATTAAGGTTAAACACTACAGGGACCATCTCAGATAAGCTGTTGGTTATTAATCGGAGCTTTGGATTGTAACTGAGGGTCGAAGCAGAATATGTCAGTGGTGGTCGGCCTGCACTGTGGATGGATACCTGCTTGTCCTAGCTGTGATCTGTCAGGGTCTCCAAGTGACCTTAGAAGGGGCTGGCTTTACAACCTCAGTCCCCTTAGTGGATGTTAGCACCTTACAGAATTACTTCATCTGATTACAATAAATGGAAGTCTGCAGCCCTTCCTCTGATTGCACCTAACTTTCTTTAATTAACCTCCTCAGCTACCTGCTTGAATTCTATATTCTGCTTATACTTTTAATGTTCTGGCAGTTCCTGAACTCCTAGTTATATCTTGATGACATTCAATTCTGTTCTGAATACTTCACACACCTTGTATTCAAAGTTAAGACAAACCAAAAAAAAAAAATTACTATGGAATGTTTACCTGAGCAACTTAATTTTGGGGTGCTGACCGCAGAACGAACTGGTTTCAAGATGTATGTAATTGGGTTAACCGCTCTGTAGAGTTGTTAATTATAAACCATTTGAATGCCAAGAAACTGTGATTACCCCCACCTCATCTCGCCCCCCCCATGATAATTTAATATGACAGAGACTTAATTTGAAGCCATTCTTTTCCCGGTTCCTAACAATAAAACAATCAGGGTTACATCAGTGACTTGTAATTCCATTTTTACCAAAAACAATAGTGAGACATTAGTGTACAAGTTAAAAAAGATGAATCACAGAACACATACCTATTTTTATCCTCCAGAAATTATTTTCAGATCCATGAAACACTCATTTCTACCTATCTTGATTTTTCAAGGGGATTACTAAGGATCTCTATGAAGCTTATGCACCCCAGACCATAACCTGCTCTCAGAGTCAAAACTATCATTAGAGGGAAGGAGGGAAGGGAGGGGAAAGGGAAGGGAGGAAAGCAGTAAGGAGAGGAGAACTTTATGTTACTCTTAACAGATTCCTGCACCAAATGGAACAAGACTATGAGTGATCAGCAATGGCATGATTGCTTCCAAGCTCTCTCTGCTCCTTTTGTAGGCCCAAGAGTTCAAATTGTCCGAAAGGAAATTGGTATTTATTTTAGAAAGCATGTCTGGTAAGCCGATAGATCTGTAATTATGAAGTAATGGAGAGTTTGCTTTTTTTAATGAATATACCTTAGGTCCAAGCAAATGGAAGCATATTGACCATTCAGGATAGTAGGAGAAAGTTACCTCAGTTCATGGGGTTTTAGAATCAAGGCTATGATACATCCTCAGCAGGGGCACAGCCAGACCTCCTGGAGACCTGGAAAATTCTCTTTGGAGGAGTCCAGGACCTAGTGGTTTGCAGTTGTGAGGACACTGGTTATTTCCTTAGAAGTGGGCTTTCTTTGCTTTCTATGTGACGATTCCTCCCAGTCCTTCCATCATCTTGTATAGGAAGCTGGAGAAGAAAACCTCTGAATGTCTCCTGAAGCTGAGCTTCCATGATGTCACTCGTCATACTCACACTGTGGCCTCTGGACCTGTCTTCAGCGCCGGATGTACAAGTCCTCACGGAATTATTAGTCTCGAATATTCTCCTGGCAGTGAGATTCTTATGAAAGAATTTAATTATATATGGTCTTGAGATTTTGTTCAGAGATTTTGGATTCAGAATTTGAACCCGAAGGCCTTTTCAGATAAGGCATTAGGATGACAGCAGATAGGCGACAATATTCTTATTTGCCATCTAATTCAAAAAAATGGGGGTGATGGTGGTTGTCCCAAAAGCGTTGTTACAAAGACAGTCACTTGAGAACAGGACAAGATAGTCATGCTGTCACTAATTATGGCCTGTTTATAAACTTTAAAATAATATCCATATATTTCAGCACTACTGTACCTTTTCGAATCATGGATGGAACTCTCAAAAAAAAAACTCCCATGCTGCTTTGAATAATTGATTCAGAAATGAATAACCAAAGGGGGAAATAATCCTTAGGTCCAGTTTACCTCAAGCATGTCCAGTTAGAAGACTGTGGTACCTCAGAACAAATATTTTTATGCTTCTGCACAGACCTTTCTGAGTATTTTTACTGGACTGGGAACCTGAGCTTAAAAGTCAAGCCTTAGAAGCTAAAGTATGACTGGATAGATAGTGGGAACGGCAGAAATTTACCTCCCATGAGGTGTGTGGTTTCATTTTCAAGGGGTGGGCTGGGGGGCGGGGATGAGAACCAGCTTCATGGAGACATTCCCAGGCTTGCTAAGCTGGAGACCCTGGTCTCATCTCCCCCTAACACATGTATTACTTTCTGAAGGGTAGGAACCCAAGATCCTTCCCTAGTTGGATTTGCTTACATGAAGGAGATAAGATTTCTCTCCCTCTCCCAGAAGGGGGGTGGGGACACACTACTGTCCCTCTCCTATCTAATCATCCAGATTGGTATTCTTTTAGATTCCTCACCGACCATGTAGACCAAATATAGGATGACAACTGGCTTTTATTCTGTCACTCTGGAGAGAGGAGAGTAGTGGCATGGGGACCCAGTGCAATAATTTTCCGTAAGTAAATAGTCACCTCTTCTCCAGAAACCTCATATTTGCATTCTGGAAAATAGAAATAAATGTAGATACTAAAAACTTCAAGAGTCAGCTCGGACATGTGTTAACATACAGATTCCAGGCAAATTCCTCCCTTCGTCTCTCCCACATTCTAATTCAGTGGGTCTAGGTGCCCAAGAATCTGTATTTGAGCAGCTGCCCCAGGGAATTCCTGCCAGACTTGTTTGGGAAACACTGCACTGGCCCATGACCCCGGATAGAAAACACTTCTTACAGAAGACCGATCTGCCTCTGCTGGCATGGTTTCTGAAGTCCAGTATTGTACCCCCCCCACCCCATCTTTTAACAGCAAGTAAGTAGACTTCGGGATACAGAATTTTTTTGGTTTAAACTTTAGGATGAGACAGAAGGTTGACACATCTCTCGTTGGGCTTTCTCCGTTATCCTTATAGTCCCCTTTATTGCTGTTGTTTTTTTTTTTTCTTAAAGGAATTCGTCATCATAATCATCAGATATGCTGGAATCTTCAAATGACCAATCACGATACTCACCCAGCCTATGATCTCAGTGTTCCCCCAAAACTTCACTGGCATCTTCCTTCTCTTAGTCACTATTTTTATAATCCCTTTACTTTTGTACATTGCTTTTCAGTTAACGAAATGCTTTTACATTTATTGTCCCCTTTGAGTCTCACCATAACTTGGGAAAGAACAGGAACTGTTGGGAGCTATACTGTTTGTGTAAATTTGAAATACCTTTTGAAATATTTGAAGCAAAAAATATTTCAAAATATTTGGAGTGAGATGTGAGAAGACTGAAATCCAGCATGCCCGTGGGTCATGTGTTGTCTTGCTGTGGTGTGGAGGCACTTTTCACCGAAAGGGACTCTCTTTGTTGTTGTGACATCAGCAGCCAACAAATAATAGGCATTGCGTCAAACTCATTTGGACAGATTGAGGGTTGACCTCTTGCCAGATGTGCAGAAACTACCACCCATTCCTGCCTCAGTTCTTGCTAATTCCTTTTCCCTAACCGAAAGATAAATTATAAATACGCAAGTATATGCACTCATAAAAATATATGTTTTCAAACTGTGTTTCTCAAATACCTTTGAATCCTTTAAATGTTGAACAAGAACCACAGGCCTTTATACTTTCCAGTTTCCCAAGCACTTTCACACGTATTATCTCATTTAATTCTTAACTACATAGGAGCTACATAAAATATCCACCTTTTACAGAGGAGAAATAGAGGCTGAGAGAAGGCTCAAGGTCATGTACTCAAGAGGTGGCAGATTTGGACCTCCAGGTAGAGTGTTAAGACTTGCAGTGCCGTCTCCTCCTAGGGGGTGTGAGGGCGATGGGGTGCGACATCTGTCACTCCATCGATCGCCTGGGTCGATTCGCCTGATGTAGCTGGCTCGCAGTCCAATTGTGATGAAAAACCAATAAGGTGTGTGTTCTGCTTCAAGTATCATAAACCCTGAAATTTCCAAATTATTTAAACATCATTTTCTAAAGTCCCAGACTCTTGGAAGCATGAGTTCAAAGAAGGCCAGGAAAGAATGCTGGCCGAGAGCTAATGTCATTGGTGATGAGCACTGCTAGGTCACCCAAATAAGGGGGATGATGTGATGGTTAACCTAATAGTTCCAGAAAGACGGTGCCCCTGTGACTTCGATTCACCCACATCCACTTAAAAGACACGTTTCATAAGAATTCACTATGGCAATAGCTGTACGAAAATGTTGACCATTGTTCTAGAATACATTTCGATGCAAAAAAGATTGCTACTAAGATTAATGTCCTAGTCACAATTGCAAATTTTTTCCTCTCTCATGTAGAACAGTTCGTCAAACTGTTACTTTGAACTTTATTCAGAGTCCCTTCAGAATTCACTTCAACAAGGGTCACACCTGCCCTTCCTTTGTCTAACGTGCGCTTTTTTTTTTTTTTTCATAAAACAGGATCTTCAGAAGCAGACTGGAACACTGGAAACCCAAGCCGTCCCCCGCGCCTCAGGCCTCCACCCGCTCGCCGTGCATGCCTTTCTCGTGGTTTAATGAGAGCCGAAAAGGATCCTATTCCTTCAGGGACCTGCCTTCACCTACAAGTCCCCTTCAGCCTTCTCCTGAAACTCTAATTTCAGATAAAAAGGGGTCCAAGGTAGAAAACACATGGATTTTAAAAAGCAAACAAGAAAACCCCAAATCCTTCCTCCTCTCCAGTCTTTGGAAAGGATTCTCAACTTGTGTGTTTACTCTGGACCCGAGAAACCAATGTGATAACACTGCAATAAACCATGCATGGTATTTCTTGTGTGGGGGAAAAGGAAAGCCTCATTTAACCATCACCTTCTTTAATGCTGTTCCATTCTAGATTGTACGTTAATCTTTGATTTGCCTGTCTTTTCACATACTGCTATTTAATCTCAGTTTGACAGTTAAGCCATGCTGGGAAAGATGCATTTGAATCATGGAACAGTATGATAGATCTGTTTACCAAGCGTTCCACTTCAAATTACATTACAAGACTATTTTTACTGTGCTCTTCGAGATTTCCTGGAAAACAAATAAATTTGGGACCGAATATGTGTTCAATATATCTAAGTGAAACTCTTTAAAACAAACCAATGCTGACATAGCACCTTTACTTATCTCTTCTTTTTAAATCAAACTTCCATGTTGAAAAACTTATAATCTCATCATCAAAGTTCTCTAACTTGAGCAGAATTAGAAAATATAATCGCATGGGTGTTGTTTGTTTTTAAATGCATGATGGTTATTTCCAGCATGACGCTGCAAACCTTATCTAACATTTTATTGAAACACATACAGTGGCTAACTTTCACATGTTGTTTGGTCTCCTTTTATCTGTGTTCGCTTTTCTTTCTCAAACAGAAACGTGTGATTAATGTGACTTGAATTTAACTCTTTTCTTGAGGTCGGCAGCTCACAGGGTCTTGACAGGGCCGGGGTTTGTGTGTCTGTTGACCATATCAAATAGTAATGTGTTGTGTTCAATGCTCTCCTGCTTATGTGTTCTCCTAGCCTAGCTCTGCAAGCTCCGATTTAGTCTCCATGTCGGAAGTTTTAGCAAACCATGGGGTTTGTTTGGAACTGAATTCTGCACCCTCTGGTATGGGAGATATTTTTGACAACCGACAGAACCTAGTGGCAAGGGAGCCTAATGGAAAACTTAACGGGCCAGTTCCTAAGGAAGCAGAATACGGAACAAGATGGTGTTGGCCAAGGGCTTAGAGTGCCTCGGAAGCCAGTCATTCTAGAATTACTAGCAAACGGAGTTTTGGCAGCAGTAGACCACTTGGATCTTGAAACATTTTCAGTATTGGAGCTGAGAAATCTAAATGTAGTTTGAATAATTCTACCATTATCTTGCACTGGAGAGACTCCAGATTTGGTTTAAAAAATATTTTCACAAGTGCAGCCATGTGGTCATTCTGAATTTACTTGACTTGAATAGCCACTGAACATTTTGATGAAGTTCTGGGGAAGTTGCTTTTTCTTGCTTTTTATTTATTTTTTTTACACCCCACCCCCCGACTCCACCGGCCCCCGGTGATTATTTGGAGGACGTATCTGTTCTGCAGCCTCTTTGGTGCTCTGTGGGTGCTGCGTGAGAGTCGTATTTTAACATTTAACTACTAGTGTATCGTCAGACTCTGACCTCCCCCAGAACTCGTCATCTTGAAGGTTATATCCAGGGGACGATCTGCCATTTCTCACACTATTTATCACGGCCAACAGCAAGCGATCCTTCCCCAGGGGTGCTCGAGCTACCTTTCTAGTATGGATGGCCATCTGTTCCTAATAACTCAGGCTCTCCACACCATCTTGTATTTTTACTCGCACTGTTACTCATCGCGAGTAGGGTCAAAGAAGATAGGGTTATAAATGTTACTCCTCTGAGCAGCTGCAGAGGATAATGAAGGCTGTATCCTTGAAGAGGGATTGAAGAATGATTGTCCAAAACACCTACTCTTTCATCTGATAGAGAAAGCACCCAGAATTCCCCACCAGTTGCAAAAGGCACGGGACCCTCCACCGCCGCCGCTTGAAGGTCATCACCAAACCAAATGTGAATTTCTCTGAAGATGACTTAAAGAGAACCTTTGTAGGACTTGCAGATAAGCCTACCTCTGGTTCCCTCACTGTGCCCATGTAACACTGAGCTTCATTTACTTTTACAGAATTTTGCCTTCAACGACGACTTCAGTCCCAGCAGTACCAGTTCGGCAGACCTTAGTGGCCTGGGAGCAGAACCCAAAACACCAGGGCTCTCTCAGTCCTTAGCGCTGTCGTCAGATGAGGTACGCTCGTGGCGCTCATGCACACCCGCCTTCTCAGATCATCCATTGTACCCGTCACCTACCCCCCAGGAAAACGTTCTTAAGTAGATTTTGCATGTAACTCATGGGGAACATGGTTTCTTGTGTGATGTGAAATCTTCATGATTTCTCTCTCTGTCAACATAAAGGCAAAATATTGTTTCTGAGCTCCTTGAAAGCTCTCCAGGGACCTCCTCCACCTTACTCTGACTTCATTGAGAGGACTCTGAGCAGGGGGGTGGGTGTGAAAGGCTGGACACCGGAGAGCAAGAATAGGGAGCANCCGAGCTGTGGCATTTTGGTCCTTTAACAACCCTGCGTAACATTCCTACCTCAGATCCTTGATGATGGACAGTCTCCCAAACACAGTCAGTGTCAGAGTCGGGCGGTTCATGAATGGAGCGTGCAGCAGGTTTCCCACTGGCTAATGAGCCTAAATCTGGAGCAGTATGTATCTGAATTCAGTGCCCAAAACATCACTGGCGAGCAACTCCTGCAGTTGGATGGAAATAAACTTAAGGTAAAGAATTCTATCTCTGTGTGAGGTTACCAGGTATCAGTTGTGTTGCTCATGGCACCTGAAATGTTTCCATTAGACAAGTGCGTTCT
>LNAC01000699.1:318119-329070 GCA_002007465.1 Ailurus styani | reverse complement strand
CCATCACCCCTACCTCCCCACCCCTACCCCAATTCGAGCATGACCTGGCCCCTGATTGACAACCACTGCAGTGGAGAAGGGAGAAAAACTGAAGAGGGGAGAGGGGAGAAAAACTTACTTAGAAGCCAGGGTCAAATTAGCATTGCCAAGAACTGCCAGAAGATCAGTGTGTTTCCAGAGAAATAGGAAATAACATGAGTGATGGACTTAGTGCCCCAAGAGATGAGGAGAGGACAGAAATGCCACCATGGAGGGCAGGGGGCGGGAGGAGGAGAGGCCATGTAAATAAAGATATTGTTGCTTCACATATTTGCTCGAAGTTATTTGTTTCTAACATGATTTTTGTTTTATAAAACTTTTTGTCACTTAAATTTTTCTGCCCGTCCTCTTCAGGCCTGGTGTGATTTTAATTTTAAATCTTTGTACTGTGTATGTTGTGTCTCCTAGTTCTATAACACTTTTCTTTTTGATTCCTTTGTTGCTCCCTCACTCAGAGCCTGGATATGATAGATGACGAGGTGAGCTATCAGTGGGCTGCGTGTGGCGGCTTCTGTGGTATTGTTTGAACCTCCTCTTCTCTCTCCGCAAAATGATTTAAAACTCAAACAGTACAAGAACACTTGCATCTGTAGTGGAGGGTTTCCTTGTGTGAAATCATTTTGCTCTCTGCCCTTGTCTGTCCCTAAGTTTAAGAGATATTTCTGAGTCAAGAGGATCACCAGGTTCTACCTGCAGAGTCCCTCAATTGATCCCCCATCACCACTACCTTGACACGGTCCATTCTGTTCCACCTCCTCTGCCTTCATCTCGGCTTACCCCATCCCCTTGTCCGTGTTCCCCGAGGTGACTCCTGTCTCTCCTCCCAGACCTGTCATCACCTTCATTGCCTCTCAGCTTAGAGGTTCTAGGAACCAAGCTGCCCTCTGCGCTGTCCAAAGTGGTGCTCTGCCCTGGGCAGAGCCCGAGATTTGGAAAAAACCACAAACTGTTGAGTTCTCCCGGTCCCCCGCTGCCTGCTCCGGACAGACGCGTAGACGGGTGGAACCGCACTTTACTCATTTATTAAAAGTCATTATGGACATTACCTGCCCTGCCTTCCTCACGGGTTTGCTTGCTGCTCAAATGAAACCCTGGCTGCGAAATTTCCCCTCACGATGCTTGAGGACTTAAGGCTTTCCTTTTCCGAGGGAAAGATACCTCAAGATTTCTACATGTATTTTTATATACCTCTAATGTCTTCTCCGACGCTACATGCAGAGTGATGCCTTGCGTATAGAGATCAATCAAATACTTGTTTTCTCCATCTCATACTCTTTCCAAAGTGTTCTAATATAAAGGCTTGGAACATCAGAGTGTATTTTCCAGTAGCAAACATCCTGCGTTAATAATGCTGCTTTATCTGGGGGAGTTTTTAAATTTCCAAATACCTAAAAAAAAAAAAAAGGCAATAACTATGTGTGTGTGTTACACACACAACAAGAACCATTAGCTTATTATTCATTTTATGGTGAAAAGTAAATGTGGCTCTAGTAGGCAAGAAATTCCTTTTGATAGCATAATAAGCCATGCCGAGCTGTGGCATTTTGGTCCTTTAACAACCCTGCGTAACATTCCTACCTCAGATCCTTGATGATGGACAGTCTCCCAAACACAGTCAGTGTCAGAGTCGGGCGGTTCATGAATGGAGCGTGCAGCAGGTTTCCCACTGGCTAATGAGCCTAAATCTGGAGCAGTATGTATCTGAATTCAGTGCCCAAAACATCACTGGCGAGCAACTCCTGCAGTTGGATGGAAATAAACTTAAGGTAAAGAATTCTATCTCTGTGTGAGGTTACCAGGTATCAGTTGTGTTGCTCATGGCACCTGAAATGTTTCCATTAGACAAGTGCGTTCTGCATATCTGAGAGGGAATTCTCATCAATGGTCAGCAGAAAGGATGTTGCATCATTTCTGAGTAGTAAACGAAGTTTTGGGAAGTTGTCAGAGGTTCCAAATCAGACAGGAGGCTGCTGAGTAGGAGAGCTAGGGGCTCACTCCATTGCTTGCACCCAGCAACATGTGGTCCATGTTTGAAGTCTGTTGACTTCCTGTGTGGTAGGAGTTGTAATAATGGCCAATGTGGACTCTTTCATCGCATGAGAGTGAGCACCTAGATCCACGAATCTTTCCTTCTTTATTCATTTCTTCTCCACCCCTGCTCCTCCCTGCACACTGCTCCAAAAGTAGGACGATATTCTCTTCAGAATTTTCTTCCCCAAGTACGTGCAGGCCGTGTCTCCCCTGCTCCATCCCACTCTCATTTCACCTGTCCAGTCCATCCCTTTTAGAGACTGTGGGGGGCGGGTGGGGACCCACCCCTGTGGAAAAAGGGCAAAAAGAGATTACATTGGGCTCCCCGCCTCCAACCTCAGCCCCCTGCTGGGCTGAAGGGCAGATGAGTATCTCTTGACAGTCGTGAAAAGGTTAGAGATCAATCAATAGTGTGTGATTATGAAGGCCCCATTGACAAGGCTGTCCCTGTTGGGGAGATGGATGCATCCCGCTGTTGATTCTGAAGGTCATGAAACATTTAAAGTACGCAACCAACTCCCCTTATTCTGAATTCAAGCTCACTAAGCAACCTCCTCATTAACAGCATTCCTTTATAGGTCTGCCTACAGGGAGAGAATGGCTAGTCATGCTGACATGAGCATTCCGGCCCCAAAGACATTTTTGGTCCTCATTGTAAGTGACTGAATTGGCAAAAAGGAAGCCACTTCAGTTCTCCCTGACCGTCTTGGGGCCCTCTAATGCAGCAGGTGCCCACTCCTGGCTTTTAAAAATATTGGCGAGTTCAGCGATACTTTTCCCTATAAATGTCTATGGCCCAGAGGTTGGAGAAGCAGGACTGTGCCCCACCCCCTTTTTAAATTCCTTCACCCATTAATTAACAATATGGAAAGCAGGTATTTAATGGGATTTAAGGTGTGCTGTGCTGGGCACTTCAAAGGGCAAATAAAGCTCAGCCCCTAACCATGGAGATTTTTGGCAAACATAAGCAGCTCTTTCTCAGTTTTTACCTCTTTGATTGTGTTTAAATCAGTTCTTGAGTCTTAACCCATTGTGATATCAGCCTGTTCCTCAGCAGAGAGGTCATTGGTTTTCAAGTTCAATTTGTTTATGGATTTCCTTCCTAGGCTCTGGGAATGACGTCATCCCAGGACCGAGCAGTGGTCAAAAAAAAACTCAAGGAAATGAAGGTATCTCTGGAGAAGGCTCGGAAGGCTCAAGAGAAGATGGAAAAACAAAGAGAAAAGCTGAGGAGGAAGGAACAAGAGCAGATGCAGAGGAAGTCTAAAAAGACAGAAAAGATGACCGCTGCGTCAGAGGGCGCTGGCGAGCAGTAACACACACCCCCTCCCAGACAGCTCTCCCCTCTTCCCGCCCTGCTCTCCTCCCGGGGACGAAGGAACTGATGGCAGGGGTAATGTGCTCTAGGCCGACTGGGGAACCGCGTGTGGCATAACTGCATTTTCTGCAATAATAGAATACACTTTTAATTTTTACCTCCTGAAATAATCCCAAGCCACCTTTGTTTATTACCAAACCAAGGGTCTCGTTTGTGAAAGATGCAAAATAGCTGCGTTTCTCTCTCCTCTTACTTACCAACCTCTTGTGTTGCGTTGGGTGGGTGGTGTCCCTGGGGGAACCGGGGTCACCCTGCCCAGGGAAAGCATGGCGCGCCCTGGCGGCGGTAGTGGAGCGCCATGACTTTTCAGCGTGGGAATCCTGAAACTGAGCTGTGGCTCGTGTCTGCATGGCCAAGAGCACCCCTCTCCCGTGAGATCCGTGAGATCGGGGCTCCAGAATCTGCTCCAGTGTGTGGGAAAGTCTCCCCCCCACTCGTGTTCATGTCTGGACACTGTAGAAACACGGGTGGTGGGCCACATAGTCACGTCCGGTGGCAAAAGGCAAGCAAGCGCTTCTGTTTGCTGGGCATCTGAAAGAGAGAAAAGAATTCATTATTTGTTAGCCCCAGAAGGAAGCAGAAGGCTTCAGAATGTGGATGTGGGTATTACCTGGGGGTTCTGAGGGTAACGTTTGTCCTCCAGACTGAGCCGAACAAAGGAAAAAATCAGAAGTTAACGCAGCCGCGGGATATTGGGATCCGTTGTTTACTTTGCTCCCACTGTGTGTTCAGTAGTTCAGCGACACAGACACACATAACGTAGTTGCTTTTTTCCCCAACAAATTGAACAGGAAATTGATTTTTAAGGAAACCAACATTTTCAGGTTTCCTCTCCTGGGGAACATTCTGGCTAGTAGTCAGCCTGACTGTGACACCATCAGGAACTTGTCACATATTTTCTACTTAAGATTTCCCAAGTGGGCTCAGTTAGTGTTTTAACAAATGTACTTTTAAGAAAAATAGAAATACCGGTTAGAGAAAATTTAGATTTGAGTAACATTCAGCCAGAGAAGCGATTTTATTGAGCACACGGAATGTTCCCATAAAGGAGAGCTGACAGATTTTAGAGATGTTTTGAATGGTTTTTCTGAGCCATTCTCTTTCATTCTTCAGAGATTTCCGTGTTACAGTTAAAGTTTGCTTAAGAGAGTCCACAGGATACAGTCTACCAACGAAGACAGTTATGCTGATTTTAAAGCCAGTATATGAAGGATTTCAGCATTTCATCCAACTAATTCAAGCACAGGAGAGAGACTAGGGCAGAAGGAGGAGAAAATAAACTCACCTTGAGAAACTTCCAATGATCGGTTGTTGTTTGTTGTTGTTTTGCTTTTTTTATGCTCGTGTTTCCGGTTGTCTTTTCTGCATTGGCTATAAAAATGAGGTCATCCACTTTCTAAGGGAAGGGACGAGTTGCAAAATAAGAGTTGAGGCCAGACGAATCTTGAGCTAGTATTTTACTTCCTTTTACTACATGGTAGAGGGGTCTCTGTCCGTATCGTGCACTGGACAGGTTGTATACACAGAGCTTGGGGGAAGCCCTTTGAAGGTTACAGATAACAGATAATGTAAACGGGCCCCTGCCCATCTAGCGCCATCTTGTATTTTGGACATTGTGACCTATTTTAAATTTAATTTTTTTTGCTTGCCTGAATATCTGAAATCTGGAATTGGCTAAGCTAGAAACTTATAGTCCTGTCTTTCCCTAAGGCCTGTTTCCTTTTTGGTGACAGAGTGTTGTCTGTTATACTTTGATCCTTTTGTCTTGAGTACAGGTCATTCATTCAATGCTCAGAAACAGTGACATATAGTAACATTGTGTTTTACAACGATCAGAGTCGCTATGTATGTCTGACTATCTTCATTTGCTGTATGATAATGGAACTGCCATACTGGATACTATATTAATATTTGAGATGTGCGGTGCTTTGCTGTTTATTAAGATCCTGAGAAACCAAGGAAGCACTATTCATGAACTACAAAATTCAACAGATCTTTTCTAATACTAAAAAGACTAAATTAGTCAAAATCTGGTAATACTAGTGCTTGCTATTGTAAATTTTTTGCCATTTTTGTTTTTCTTTGGGGGAAAAGGTGATCTGGATCACACTGGAAGTTTTGCTCTGTATTCATTTTATGAGTTAAAATAGAGGGTGATTATCTTAAGTTATGTTTACACTCTGGTAATATTTGAAAATGGATGTATATACTGGAAATGTCTATAAGTCTCAGTCTCTGCACATAATTTATGATCTCTGTTATATTGCATTTCCTTAAATGTTTTAGAAGTATTGTTCTTGAATTTTATTTGTACACTTTCAATGTTTAGACCAATGACCAACTGAAAATATTATAAATCAAATTCTTACTCCTCAAATCATGTAGTTTGTATTATAACTATTTTGATTTTTAAGTTAAGTGATTTTAGGTCTTAATGAGTTATTTTAATATTACTGCTTAAAACTGCTGAAATTGTAAAAGGTACTTGATTTGACTGTCCAGCCAAGGATGACGTGTACCTGATTGATCAAAGAATATGAAAACAAAGTGCAGGACCTCAGAACTTAGGAACATTTTGTTTTCGTATTATTTCTTTCCTTGACTCTAGTGCATGACGCCTAATTGAGGTTCCAGTGTCTTCAACAGCTCCTACTTTAATGCTAGTGGTTTTCGGTATCCATACAGTTTAACATAGACTTGTTGCTTCATGAACCGTAAAGACTTTGCAGTTTTTTTATTTAACAGAGAATGAACAAAAAAGGAATATCTGGTTGATATGAACTATATTCCTTCAGTGACAGCTCAGTATGACTCTGACATAGCCAAACTGTTTTGGGGTATAGGTAATGCTTTGGGGGTTAGGGAATGTGTGGTGAGGTCAAGCTGTAGATGCGGAACATGAATGTCTGGGACGGGTTTTCCATTAAAGGACTTTAGGTTTTTAACAGATTACTTGATTTAAGACCATCTCCTTTAAAGTAACTCACAGTCTATGTAATAGTTTTCTCATTCTTTTTTTTTTTTTTTTTTTTGCCTGAATCCGAAGTGTACTTCAGAGTGCTGCATTAGGGCAGGAACCTAATTTTGCCCATTCGGACACATTGATGAAGTCCACCATTAATTTCATGACAGTAAAACTGTCATTTTATGTTATCGTCCTTTGGTTGGGGTTGACATGGATTTCCGGCCCTCAACATCACGGAAGTATTTTTAACCCCCAGTGGTTGGTGACTGCAGTGTGCTAGTGCTCATTCCAAACTTAGCTTTCAAAGGGCATGAAACAGGACCACCTGCTCCGGGCTTCTTTGTTGTTGTTGCCAACAAAGTGACAAGAGGACAGGGGAGGAACCAAATTAACCCTTGCTGCTGCCTTTCATCCTGTGTCATCCCTGGCCCGAAATTGTAAGCTGCCCCAGGCCTGAGCTACAAAAACAGTCACAGGTTGTTGGATCTAGCACCTTAATTAATAACCTTTGTGATTTTTGCTGAGGACAAAGAATTCTCGTCTAGGTTCTTTGTGTAATAGGATTAACATGTGCTTTAAAATTATATTTTAAAAGGTAAATTAAAAATTGCATTTTATGGATATTCTAACTCATTTATAAATGTTAAAAGATTATATAGACCAAGCTTCAAGAGAAGAAACCCAGTGTTTGAAGTTTCTAAAGGAAGATGTCCCAACAATTCTAAAAGAAATGTTTAGACTTTGGAGGTGTTATAGCTACTCATTACATTGACATATTTAAGAATTACCAAATTCCATTTGAACAACTAAATTTTCTGTCCCAGTAGGGCCCTGGTGACAGGCATTTCACTCTGGTGGATAGTGGTCACGACAGTTCATGTCACCTACTTAATGCTAAGTCCTCAGTGCTTTCTGAAAGAAAGGTAAAATGGAAAAGCCCAGGGTTTTTAAAAATATCTTTTCAAATTTACCTTTAATCAAGGATCTACCCTTCTACTATTCTGAAGCTAAGCATTGAAGGATGAAGTCCAGAAATAAAATGTGCATATTTTCCACCAGAATTGTTTTCCTTCTGATAATGGGGGTGAGGAGTCAATTCTCAAAAGAAACCCACAGTATAAGAAATATGAATGTGTTTCAGTGACTCATTCCTGAAAAACAGCCTGGGGTATGTAGGCAGATTTTTGTTTTTATATTTGTCTTAGGTATTTAAAGTCTCAGGAAATTTAGTCTTGGTCCAAAACACCAGGGGGAAAAATGCTACTAGAAGTGTACCAGTAGTATTTGAATAACTTAGAGTAGCAGTGTAGACTTGATCCCACCAGGAAGCCAGAGCACAAAGACAAAGCTTACAGAATCCATTTTCCCCTGGAAAATAAAAGGCTCAAGTTCTACCTTAAGTAAACAGAGGGTCTTTCAGTGCTTGTGTGTGAGTGTCTGTGTGGATGTGTTGAGGGAATGGTTGTGACTTGAAGCGAACATACTTATGTGGTGTGGACCAATCACAGTGTGTGACCTGCTTCCGGATCTACAGACTGGGGAAGGACAGAAACGGGATGATTTCCAATCCTTGGCCCTACCCCAACCCCAAAACTGCTAGAGATTCGAGAGTGAATAGGATGTAAGGCATAAGAGAACCAGAGGCAACTTCTCGATAATGTGCATGCCACGTGTGTAGATGCACAGAGCTACATATGTGTGAATATAGTCCCACCTTAAACACAAACACACACACACACACACTCTGCAATCCACATTGCATAAAAAATATATATATTATATATGGAACTTGGTCATGTCAGTTAGGACCCCTAGCAGTGATCATAGCCTTATTGCCACTTCGTGTGTGTGTGTGTGTGTGTGTGTGTGTGTGTGTGTGTGTGTGTGTATACATTGAATGACTCATAAGATTTTCAGAGATTTTTTTAATGTAAGTATTTCTACTAAATGCACTTATCCTTCTACATGTTTATATATTTTGGTAAAATTGATTTATTAGATACTTGGTATTTTAGTAAGATAAAGTTTCCTCAAATGTTTGGTTAATGCTTTGATGTCAAGATTGCACATTGCTGAGTCAAACCTCAGAAATTTATGCAGCTTTGGGCATTTTCAACTGCGAACCGCAGTTTTCTTGGCTAAAAATTGCACGCGTGTTCTTGTGCATTCGCTCGTGCTCCACAGCGACCTACTTGGTAGCTGCGATGCTTCAGTCACTACCTGCTGACTCTCTGATGGCACTGTTGCCATCACGTATCATTTGTTTACTTCTTCCGTGGAGCGACGGCATGGTTAGGTCAGTGCCAAATATGATGCGAGTGACTGTGAGCGTGAGTATGTTGTTGGAAGGTGTCCCTTTCTCTTTCTTTCAACTGTTGTATCCAGACACCCAGGTTTTCTTGGAAGGATTTACTCTCTCATCTGTGAAAGAACAATTGGCCACAAAGAGTTAAATTACCTTGGAAAGTGGGAATTGATAGGCACTCCAGCTAGATAACACCTCCCAACAACATCGGATTTAGTTAGTGTTTTATAAAACCCCTTAAATATCTATCTATCTATCTATCTATCTATCTATCTATCTATCTATCTATCTATCTATCTATACATATATATGTTTTCCTTAATATAATTTATGGTCACTGCTACTGCTTTTGTATTTTTAATGGTGTTGCGATTAAACCACTAGCACGCCTGCTACAATCACTAGCAAAACCGGCCAGCTGAAAAAAGAAACAAGAGAGAATGAATTTCTGTTCCATCGTAAGAAGTTGATTTATTTTAACTTTTCTTTATATATCACTAAAGGAAAAGAGTTGTTTGAAAAACCATTTTAAGTCCAATAAGTATGATAGCATGTTATCTGAAACTTTTAATTTGTACATTTTGGTGTCTGATCATTTGCATGGAAGAGACAATAGTGCCACGTCTGAATTGTTCTCTTGTGCTTGGTTAATATGTACTTCTCTAGATTGTTCCGTTTCAAGCGACATTTCTTACCCTTTGGTTTTCAGAGGCATTCGAAGCAAACTATCACAATGGTCCTCTGTTTTCTGACCAGTCTAAAAATACCTGTGATTAAATTTAATTTGTCAGTGTAAATAAATTTCTTGCCAATGAGTATTATTGTTGTTAGACAACGAATGCAATAAAAAGAGAAATACGGACATCTGTCGGAGTAGGCTGGTTTTTGTTTCTTGGGGTTTTTTTCCCCCCTCTTCCATTTTCACCTTCAACTAAAACAAGCCTTGACTGGGTAAACCTGTATTAACTGTCAAAATGCATCTATCAAGCAAGAGCAAAAAGCACGTTTTCCAGGGAAATGAAACTAAAAATAAGTTTTAGCCCTGGTAAAGTGTAAATTGGCAGCTAGCATTACATATGAAAGCACAATTATGGAACTGGGCGTAACGTGGAAGATGTTCCACCAGAAGCTTCCTCAGCCGCCTTCCGGTTCCCAGAGCGTGTTTCCAATACCTGTCGGCCGGGCCAGGGTCTGTGATAAACGCGTTCAGCCGCTGGCCTCGCACGGCACGGAGCAAGCTCAGGGCAGGCCGGCCCACAGTGCGGGGTCCTCGGCGGCAATTTCATCTCTAAAACCTTAAATGTTCTCAAGACTTGAGTATAGCAAATGAAGGATATTAATTTCTCTCTCTGTGTCTCTGTTCCTCGCTCTCTCACACACGCACGAAACATAATTGATCTGTGACTAAACCTTCAGCAAAAAATAAATGAAATAAGCTGGTTTTTCTCTTCCTCGGAATGTGTTATGAAACCCCTTGCTGAGAGGAAGCATGTGTCCCTTTTTGATTGATCGTGAGCATATGCTATGTCAAACTGAATAGCTTGCTTGCTTTCTCTGTTGGGAGGGTTGGGGACAGAATTTCCTTATTCTGTCAAGAACAAGAGGAACAGAATATAGTTATTTTGTTGATGAGATCAAGCAACTCTTTTTCAAGGAAATATGGGGGCTTTTTCCACATAAGGACAACAGCCGTCCATAGTTTCAAGACAGTATTTGAGAAAATCCAGCTTCAAGGGCTGAGAACAGCATCACTAATAATTGAGCACTCTTAGGGCACATGATATTGTGCTCCCTGAAAAGGGACTAAAATAACTCTAATCTGATATGAGGAAAGTGTTTTTCGATCCAAACAAAATGTTCCCATTTACTACTTTAAGTTAGTAGCCTTAAAATGTTGACAGTTCTCAATTTATCAGCAAACCGTTTTACCCAAAATGCCAGACCCGACGTCATTGTGGCAAATGCCTTGGAAGAACTTTGTTTCTAACAGGACTGCCTTCGCATCCCAAACAACTCATCCAGCCTGGAAGCCATGCTTTCAAAAGAGACAGACAAATAAAGACAGGTAACCCTTTCATACCAGCTTTTATAAGAAAATGACAAAAATCATCTCTTTTCCCTCATCACGTCCCTCAGAAGATGGGCCAAGATTGTTGATTTTTTAATTTTCTCGTTTGCCTTTCTACTGTTTTCTTCTAAGCCTCTCCTGCAAGTTATAATGGCGGGGGGGGGG